>CABFOV010003984.1:0-46711 GCA_902141375.1 Timema poppense | reverse complement strand
TTTTTTAAAAGAATGATATCTGCAGACATCTGGCTGGGGTGAGCTTGTTCTTAAATATATTATAGCATAATATATCTGTATTAATTTCACTTATTTAATATCTACTATTGTTTTTTATGAGAAATAAGAATATAGACATATTTTTTAACATTTTTCGTGTGTGTACACCACGTGGCTGTAGAACTCCCGTTTATGAATTATTATGCACCAGGAATAGCGAAGTGTTAAAGTTCTTTAGTTCATAAACACAATAATATTAGCCTTCTTCTTTGATATTTAACACTGTAATTATCAAAAGCCAATATATTTGATCAACCACGTGTTAGGAGGTTTAGATGATAGGTAACTTCCGTAGATCAGAAGATCTAACTTTAGAAACATATTAAATTAAATATACTGATTTAATTTCTGTCTCGCATAAAATCCCAAAAATATTAAATATTTTTCTTGTAGCTGTTTATAAATACCATTATGATCAGGATATTTGTTCCGTATTGCATTGACTGCACAAGATGGAACTACTACATGGTTTTATAACCGATAGCAGTCCATGTATTTATCAAGGAGACAAACTTCTTATAAGCAGCATAGCGACAAGTTCTGTTTATGGGACTATCTGAACTGAAAGGGTGTTTTTTGTTTCAGTTTTTTGTTTTCTGGCTTAAATAATGTCGTGTTAGTGTTTGCATTTCACTGCCTAGGACAAGCTGTTAAATTAAGGATTATGTGTAATGCACTGATATTGATATGATTTAACAGTTTTAACATTGCCAATCTCAAAGAAACAAACACATTACTACCTAGTTTGCTCCCTCACCCCAATTTGACCTTTGACCCCGGCGTGGAGAGAGTGTGTATTGTGATGATTATATGTAGTTGGGTCGCTCTGTGATTGTCTGTTGGCTTTCCCCCTCACCTTCCCTTCCCCCTGACCCATTCCCTGCCCCTGGATCCCTCATCTCCCTGACCCCTTATCAGTGTTCCAAACGTGTTATTCTTGTCGAAGCTTGTTCGTCCCTGTCTCATTTGTTTTTTATGTGTGCTCATTGTTTTTGATGTCTGGGCATGATTCGAACGAATGTTGGAGTTTATTTGTGCGAGTTTATTTTATTTATTGTTGTAGGATTGGGACGTGCGTTTGAGTTTATGTTTAATATTTGGCGTGAAATCCACGGCGTCAGGCGCTCCTCCCACAGCATCGCTAACTAGGGAGGGAACACACAGCACAAACCTCTCCCAGCAACCGCTTAGCATAGATTGTGAACACCGACCAGATGGCAGCTATTCGCAGCCGTGAGACTCACTTTCATTTTACACACTAACTTCGTGAGACCCCTCTTCTAGAGTTCAGCAGGGGTAAGAACACTCGTTGTGGAAAAGATTGATGTCACAACAACCCTAACAGAAGTTGTTAATCCTAAAAATGTTGCGGGTAATAGTAATGAACCTGTTGAAGAGTCATTAACCCGTCTCCACCACAATTCCCCTTGACGCAACGGTCTTGTTCTTCTGAAGGATGGAGGCTCAGATTTGCTTTCTAATGTATATTCAGGGGCCTTGTTTTTTAGAAAAAATACTTATTAAGGTACCTTGTCGTGTTTCAGCGTCCGCCATGTACGATAGCATAGATTCGAACCTTTATTTCTTTGCCTGAATAGTAAAATTAGTGGTTGTACCATCATTTGCGCCTGGTTGAAATGTGAAAACATATAGGTAGTTTAAGAATCAAATAGCCAAAACTATTATTTATCCTTTTAGTGATGATTACTCCTGCTAGATATCATTGACAACTGAGCACAGAAATCAAACCCTCTAACGTCGATTTTTCAGAAACAATTCCTATTAAAACACCTTGTGGTTCAGGGTTTTCCATGTATGGTAACATGGATTCGTACCTTGATATATGTGTCCAAATAAAAAAATTAGCGGTCATACAGGGATGTACAATCATTTGCTTTGGTGGTGAAACGTGAAAAGATGTCTTCCTAACAAGATGTAAATTAAAACATAGAGGTAGTTTAACAATCAAATAGCCAAAGCTATTATTTATCATTTTAGTGAGGATTATTCCATCTAGATATCATTGACACCTGGATAAGGGATTCAAACCCGAGACATTTGCCACAACAACAAATAAATATCTCACTATAGAGTCCTGTCTGACTCTTGTTAATAACCGGCTAAAAGCAATAATATAATTTCTACGGTTAATTATTATTTCGGTATACTTAAACACGTTAAAATACTATAATTTCTTTAAAAAAATCAAATACCCTTGACAGAGCGTCAAATTGATGATTACTACATGGCCACGCTATCTGTTATCGGAAAAATAACAGTGGTGGTTGAAAGTACCTGTTTTTAGATGCCTTCACTATCTATTGCCCCAAAATTGAACTAAGCTCTTCAGGCAAGCGTGAGATACCCGCTGCTTTGGGGGGGAGAGAGAGAGAGCGTATTGTTACCTTTAGATGTTACTAAAATAAGTTCTTTAATTGTTAAAGAGTGGCAAACTTACATATTAGACGATCTATTGCGTCCAACAGTTTACCGCAGCAGCGAATTTCTTCCAACTTTCTTTGCCAGATATAGATGAGCCTGATATTTAGACGGCGTGCCCCCCGGGATTAGAACCTTGCTATCTTTCGCTGGGGTGGTAGGGGATTTAAAGTCCTTACATCGGTCACCGGGCAGAGCTTGATGGTGGTGTGTGACCAGGTGAAATGTGTACCAGCATTTGATAGGGTTTGAAATGTGAAGTAATTAGCGTTTGTTGATATAGTAAGGACTTGAACCTCTACCTTCTTACGTCACAGGGCGAGATGTGTACACACATTTGCGCGTCATTAACACCTGAACAAGGGGGAATCGAACCTTCCTAAACCATCTGGATATCTTTACCCGAATGAGAGACAGAATAATAAAATTGCTGGTTATAGTGATGTACCATCATTTATTCAGAGTTGAAATATGAAAACATATATATTAGTTTAAGAATCAAATAGCCAAACTATTATTAATGCTTTTAGTGAGGATTATTCTGGTTAGATATCATTGCCACTTAGATACGGGATTCGAACCCGGGACCTTTACCACAACAACAAATAATTATCATACCCAATATAGGGTTGGTATTTATAAAAGTAAGTAGCGTTTCTCGACATAGCAGGGATTTAAACCCCTACTATTTTACGTCACAGGGCGTGATGTGTATCCGCATTTATGCTGCTGGAAAAAATAAAGACGAACGCAGAAGATGGATAGTGGTCCTTCATGGGATACCGAGTCCCCCAAGCCAGCAGTGGAGTAACATGTCTGTGCTCGCTGGGAGAGGTAGCACGATTGACGAATAACGATAAATACATGCCGCTTTACACGGATCGGGAAACCACCAATGCGGAAACAATATTATTGACCAATAATAAGCCTCCACCTTTACATGTGGCACACTCCGTTGAAGCGACTATAAATAGACCTTGAACTCATTAAATTCGGTCATTATAATTGATCATGGCGACGGATAAACATCATGATGAGTTTCGACGCGCTGGAAAATTGGATAAATTCAGGTATGTTTTAAAAGCGTTTTTTATATTTTAATTGTGACTATGTTGCATATTACGTCTTTAGTGTATAGTGATATTTGTTCCTTTAATAGACTGTCAAGAAACACCCCCCAAAGCCTGCAGCGCGGGAAGCTCCCGATATCCCGGAACCTTTAGCGTTTTTAACAGGATGGAATTTGTCTGGTGGATAGTGACTGACTGGTTCATGGGTAATTATCGTCCTGCTTTAGATTTATAGAACTGGCAATGGTTTTTTCCCCACGTTAGTAATTAATATGTATTTATTTAATTTCAGATTACTGGGATCCATACGGGCTGGATGCAAGCCTGAGGGACCATGAGACGCCCGCAGTGGATCTAGCAGTTTGCGTGTGGGCGCTGTACCTTGAAACCAGCGAAGCGGAGATAGGCCCTGTACCGTATCAGCTCCTAGAAACGGTCAGTGCTCTCTCTCACGCAGCAGACTTCACACCGCCTAGATGCTTCACTCCCCAGGAGCCTGCCACCGCCTCCGGAAATATTATCAAAGGTTTTCCTGATGTTCGGGGTGAATTGGATGTGATAGACTACCTTATATGTAAGTTTGCCATTCTTTAATTACCAAAGAACATATTTTAATAACGTCTACAAGAAAAATAATATATAGCCACTGGATTGGAAAAACACAGATTATTAAGCAAATTTATCCACTTCCTCTTATCCCCCAAACCACCGTTGTTTCGCCGGCATACCAAAACTTTTGTCAGCTGACTGTTTCAAGTTTAACCAAAAGAATATTAGCTCTTATATTAATGTTATAGAATGTTATTATCATTACAAACATTCAAATTCTCAGAAAAGAGAGATAAATTTATAATTGTCGCTTTTACCGCATTGGTCCCGGGTTCGATTATCGACACGGCTAAATATGTTGATCTGATAAATAAACAGTGAATGAACCGGATTTGTGGATGTCCTAGTCTTTTAAGCTAAGCGCACTTATGAATAAAAAAGTCACCTGATCTTTAGGCTGTAAAACGGTAAGGATCTAAATTAAATTATAATATTCAATGAGAAAAGTTTTTTAATCTAAAACAAAATTATTTCTGCCAGTAGAAAACTTTATTCTGACCATTAAAAATTACTTTCTAACATTAATACCTATTATTAGCAATCTGTGTTAAGACATGTTTTACACAATACCTTATTTAAAGCTAGATTTCTTCAATTATTAATGCGGTTATGGTAAAACTTTTTTTTATCGGCCTAACAGATGGCGTAGGCAGGCAGTTTAGAGCCGAAAAAATTTTGCTCTCTACTGAGCGATTTTAAAACGGGGATAAATGTAGATCTAGTGTTTCAATGTGTTTTAAGTATAGATATATTTCTTACAGGTATTTAGATATATACCGATATAATAAAAACTAACCAGGGAAATTATATTGTTGCTTGAGCCGATTATTAAAAAGAGAGAAAACCCTACATATTTGTTTTCTGAGCCAAAACTCCCTTGTTGGATTCTCTTGAATGGGTTAAAATGTTGGTTTAACCATTCATAGTGATAAATTAAATGTCCTGGACTATATTTTGTACATATCCTAAGGTTCAAGTTTATTTATTACACACACTTTGTGAATATTGGTTTGGTGAAAGCAATTATATCTAGGAAAAATTGTAACAAAATATTAATACCAAAAGTAATATATATTAAACATAATATTTAAAGAGGGGGAAAAACAGACGTAAATTTGTAGAAAATAAAATAAATATTATTGTAATAAATATATTTAACGTTTTTACTTTGAAGTTAGTTTGACACGTGTCTGAATTCACGCTTTTTTTTTTAGATCAAATGGTTTGTGGAAATGTAGTCACTATCCTCCCACCTTCAAGATGGGTGAAACGTGTGGTTCAGGCTAACACACCTACAGCAACCATACAGCTGACGGAAGCTGTGCCACTTTCGGGACGAGGATACAGTGCCCCACCACCGCCGGCCGTGACCGGTGTTGAAGACCAAGCTGTGGTGAGGCCGACAGGATCCACGGTCCTCTTTCAACCCGCAAAGGTGACGGCAGGATCATCATCTGCGCCACCACAGCCGGGAATTAGTGGCCCAGTAAATCAGGTTGGTGGAGCATGTACCCAAGGCGTCTCTCTTTGAATAGTCGAGGAGATAATTAAACCATTAAAGTCGTTTTTAATGTCGGGCATGAATTGATCATACAGTTAGGGACGCCAGAGAGTGATCGTGATTTTCAAACCTGGCTTTAGGAGAAAATCAATGCTTTTCAAGGGTGTCTCCAGAAACATGGAGTTAGCGCGGAGGATCACGTAGGTCTGCTATTAGTAAACACAGACTCCTTGTCAATACCTGAATTTGTCTCATTTAGTTGGGCAGATCAACTTGACGCGCAGACTGTGCTCTCTAATGTAGAACGAGCGTCACAAAGCAATGCTTTGATTCTCACCTCATGCCCTTGTATGTAAAGTTACACCACTTTAAAGAGCCGCGAGGAAGGGATATTCATAAATGTGATAAACTCTCTCCCACTAGCAAATATAGCTGCAATAATGGTGATGATTCACATTGTCTTTCCTGGGCATTGGTGGTCGCCAAGGCTGTGTGTGACGTTAAAAGAGAACCAGGATGCATGGGCATGAACACCAATAAGCACATAAAGGAGGGCCGCAATATTTAAAAATACAAAGCAGAAGATTTATGCCGTGATACCCGTGTGAATCTTTTGAAAGGCGGTGGAATCACTGAACTGAAACTATTTCAAACATACCTCTCTGAATACAAAATCACCGTGTTCAGGGAACGTCGTGGGAGTCATGTACTATATGAGGGGCCTACTCCTCCCGAACAATCCTTTAAGGGCTACCTTGATTTGTATTTTCACGACGATTAGCAAAACCATTTTTATGTCATAACTTCTTTGGCAGCCGCATTTAAGTGCTGGTACTTTTACCGTCAAGGTCGTGTAACATTCAAAATAAATAATGAGCAGAAATGTGAATCCGCGTTCAAAAAGTGCTACGCTAAAGTGGTTTTCACTTGAGATCAGTCTGTGGTCTGTAAAGACTGCGGGCGTTGGTTCAAACACCAGACATATTTTGATAACGATAAAAGTCTTGTTGTTTGCAGAAGTCACATGTTAATCTTGGTTGTTAAAAAGTTTGTAAGGTCTGCGTGCAATTTTTTAGTTTGGAAAGATCAAATAATTCACACAGGTGTTATGAGCCTTTTTGTATAGTATCGAGACCCATCGTACTTTTGGTCATTTCTGCTATATGAAGCAAACCCTATCCAAGCAGGCACTAGAAAATATCAAATTCATGTTTTTATTCTATGATTTTGAAATCTGACAAGATACTATTCTTCAAGGTGCGGTCGACACGTACTTGCACGAACCTAACTTCTGTGTCATACATACGTGTTGCAAAGACTGCCTTCCTATTGATGTAAATGACCATCATTGCTACGAATGCGGGAACTATAGGACTCGCATATACAAGGGTGATGCCACAATGGCCCAATATTTCGTATTTATAAGGCAAATTAAAGCAACACATTTTAAGGATATCATCCTACTAGCCCACAATGATAAGGGCTATATTGGAAATTTTATTTTAAAATGCATGATGGAGGTAAAAAAATAGAATCCAGAGGTCATACTGAACGGTAGGAAAATAATGTCCATGCCTTACGGTCCGCTCCACTTTATTGACTCCTTGAACTGTCTCCCGATGTCATTGTCCAAGATGCCCAAGACATTCGTCTTGGACGAGTCATTGTCCAAGGCTCATTTCTCCCATTTTTTCAATAAAAAAAAGAAAATGCAGGGTATAGGTGTCCCTTGCTGCCAAAGAAGGACAACGGCATCGATGAGATGTCAGTTGAGGGAAAGGAGCGCTTTTAAAACTGGTATGACGCACTGGTCAAAGAAAATTATGTCTTTGATTTTAACCGCGAGTTGGAACTGTATTGCGTGAAAGATGTAGAGATCCTACAGAAGGCCTGCATCAAGTTTAGAGACATTCTTATGGAAAAAGCAAAGGTGGATCCTTTTAGAGAGGAATGTACGATCGCAGGAGCAGCCATGTTCGTTTACCACTGGCGTCCTCTTAAGGAAAATACCGTCGGTATCATCCCTAACGGTGGCTACCGTTGTGCAGACCAATAGTCACACGTCACTGTACATTGACTCTGCTGGGAGGCCCATCAACACCATGTCTCTGTCCATCATGAGGGTAACGGCCGTGAGGAATATGTATTAGGTTGACGTGCAAACGGCCTTGTTAAAGCTGGAGATACCACCACCGTCTTCCAGTTCTGGTGGAGTTATTAGCACGGGTGCCCTTTCTGTTATCCTGATAGGACCATCCCTATCAATAACAGCTGCCACAAGACCATGAAGAAGCGCTATGAAGCAACCATAGCATGCGTGGAAAAATTTAAGAATGCCGGCTATATGGTTGTAGAGATGTGAGAGTGTATGTTTAATGCGAAGAAACGACCAGAGAAGGACTTGAAACATTTTATACTCCAGTACGATTTGTACAGCAAAGAGCCTCTCAGTCCCAGGGACGCATTCTTTGGCGGGCGTACAAATTGCATCAAACTCTTCCACGGTGCAGAACTATCTTTTGGAGATAAGATCAAGTACTTGGATGTGTGTTCAATTTATCCTTCCATTTGCAAGTACAAAAAAAATCCCATTGGCAACCCTAATAATCACTTGGAATCAAATTGTCCCTCTAAAGAACAAGTAGAAGGCAGAGCCAAATTTATTATGACGCCTCCACGGGATTCATTCATGCCCGTATTGCCTAAACGGATGCACGACAAGTTAATGTTCATCTTTTACAGGAAATACGAGGAAGATAAAAACCAAGGCGCGTGTCGGCACAACGACAAAAAAGATTGCTGGTTGACAGGCGCCTGGGTGATTGACAAATCCGGAAAGCCGCTGAGAAAGTTTATAACATTGAAGCAGTACACGAAGTGTGGGACTACAATGTATTTGTTTACGATCGTCAAACACGTTCTGGCGGATTATTTCACGGGTATATTGATACTTTTTTGAAAATTAAACAAGAATCCAGTGTATGGCCAGAGTGGTGTACCTCACAAGATGAGCAATTAGTTTACATTCAAAATATGAGTAAAGGGAAAGGATAAAACTCGTTTTCGGCTCTGTTTTTTAAAACCCTGTTCTCCGCACTCTGGCTAAATTGTTTTAAATTCACTATGGGGAAAGTTCGGGCAAATACATTATTTACCACACTTAGCCGTTGTTAACGACTATCAGGGCATCCACAAGTACCTGACGGATCCGTACATCACCTTTGACAGCGTCATCGATATAAATGATAAAGTTATGTTCCTCAATTACAAGGATGCGCGTGACGTGTTGCGCCCTAACCCTAACACGAGTGTGATGGTGGCATGCCACACGACTGATATGGCTAGGTTGCACTTATACACCATCCTTGAATAATTGGGGAACCACATTTTGCTTCACGATACAGATAACTTACTATTCACGGAATGCCCCGACGATTTGAGTCCACCGACCGGAGATATTTTAGGTGACCTCACTGATGAACTTCAAGATTATGGCCCGGTAAGTTATATTAGCGCCTGTATCGGGCGGTCCAAAGAATTACGCATACCGAGTTTTTGTTGGTAGCGATCCTGCCGAAACAAAAACGGTATGTAAGGTTCGCGGGATCACCATAAGCTACGGTAACCGAAACAACGTTAATTTTAACGTTTTGAAAGTGAAGTTCACCGAATTGGCTACGGAAAGATACATAGAGATACCGCACAATATTGTAAGAAAAATTCTTGCTACTGTATGTACCGTTTTGTAGAATAATGTCTAACGACCAATGTACACCAAACGGCGGATAACCGATGATTATAATACGTTGCAGTTTGGGTATCAGAGTCCTTGTAAACGCACTAGCCACGATTAAAAGTTGATCATTTAGATGGGCTGAATAATTATATTTTTTTCTTTCACTCTAGACAGTTCCACTGACATACCATTTTTCAAAGTTTTGAGATTTTGTTCATATTTTATTTCTGCATTAAAATACCAATATTTTCTAATTTATTTTATGCAGCCATAATACTTTTTAAAATTTTCTATCCGCCAGTACAATCCTTCACCTACCTGATTATTTCTAGTGAAATATAATTAGTGGTTTGTGTATATTTTAATTCTAGTCAATTTTATTTTTCTCCTTGTACATATTTTAAATTGAAACCATCTGGCTGTATACATATTCATTAACGGTTTAAACTAGACTTTGTAAGTTAGTACCGAGGCCAATATTCCCACTACGTCCTCAAGAAATTGATTATTGTTTCCATAATATAATTCAAGCTATAAGATATATTCTATAACTATCATTTTATGTAAATAAATATTCCAAGCACACTTTTAATGGTGTGAGCCATATTTCTAAAACTTTTGTGTGTGTAAATAAATATTTCAAGTATGATTTTCATGGTGTGAAATATATTTGTGTAAACTTTTATTTGTGTGAATTTTTATTTGTGTAAATAAATATTCCAATTATACTTTTCATGCTGTGAGATATATTATTATATAAATATTCCAAGTATACTTTTCATTGCGTGAGTCATATTTATAAAACTTTTAATTGTGTAAATAAATATTTCAAGTATACTTTTCGTGGTATGAGCTATAATTGTAAAACTTGTGTTTGTGTAAATAAATATTCCAACTATACTTTTCATGATGTGAGCTATATTTGTAAAACTTTTATTTGTGTAAATAAATATTATAAAGTGTTATGTTTGTGTGTTATCGTCTACACCCCAAAACCCCCTCTCCTTTCCTATAAATACAAGTTTATTTAGCTTAGAATCTCAGGCTCAAACATTATGGATAATTTGAAACATTCTGAATAAATCCTTTTACTTTCCCTTTGGGTAACAATCTAAAGTAACAACCATTAATATTTATAAATGAATATGGTGAGGTTGCCATCTTATTCCTGTCTTTGACTCTCCAAGGACTTTCAAACAACATACTCTAGGGACTTTTTAAAATAATAATAACATATAAATGATATATATCAATAATATTTAGGTCTTGTGAGCTGTACAAGTAGCTAAGCGTGGCTCTGCCGGTATGATTGGTTGAGAAGTTTGGAGTTCGAACACTGTCCTATCAAACTAAGAGTATTTCCAGCTCTCCCTCCATGTAAATGCGGGTACACTCACCCCTCATAAATACTTTTACTATCCCTAACCGATTAGTGTATTTAAATTATTTTATGATTAGTGATAATTAAATCTATTAAATATATACATTTACGTGCTATCACAAGATATTGAAAAAGTCATAATTACCTATTTTATTCACTTGATGGCGCAGAATGAATACAAGTGAATACAAGTTTGGCTTATCATAATAATTTAAATGCGTTTGTGTATATAAACTTGCCCCCTTACCTTAAACCAAATTTAGTTAATATATAAACGTTATCTAATCAGTGAAACTATTTGCAATTTTAATAATAACATACTGTTTTAGCCTTTATACTCCTTAATATACATATACTATACAACCAGCCTGTGTTATTTGATATTTCATCCTGTAAAAGTTGTCAAGTGTATAGTGTTAGCTCTTCCCTGTCTTTGAATATTCAACATATTCTAAGGATTTAAAAAATAACAACATTTTATTACTAATTTTTTTAAATGACAATCAGCAATAAATTAATTTAAAACATTCATAGCAGCCACAACAACATAAAGTGTTTCTTTTGACAAGCAGCAATATTATTTAGGTCTTGTGACCGCTACAAGTAATTAAGTTGAGAGTTTAGAGTGCTACATGAATTAGATAAATGTGATAGCAAGAAAAAACATATAATCACTCTTTTTCCTAATTAAAAACATCAGGAGAGAATATTATCTCTTTTAACATATAGAAAATTAGTAGGAGTCACCTTCAAAATAGTTCAGGACCCGCTGAGAGGCGCTAAGCGCACATTGACAATGTCTCCAAGGTTGTTTTTTTTACTTATCATTCTTACTCTTCCCACACCATCAAGCACAATAACGTTCAGTTTATTACTGGCCTCCTCCGATAGCACAACGTTATAACTTTTGTTTTTCTCAAGTTCGTTTAAGCATTTGACACGAATGTTTTCCTCTTTCTTGAACAGGTCTAACGCACTTCACAATACCTCCTCGTCCCAACAGGCATCCTGGTGAGCAGGATTGGAAGTCGTTTGATGGCAATGATGTTTGTGTCGAATAAAATTGGAAATCTTTGTGTAGGAGCCTTCAAAAATGCCACAATTAAATGACATAATGGCAATCGGAGATGCAGCTAGAGAAATATCCCTGAGAGAGAAAAAATTCTTGTCAATCAAGCGGAAACGCTCTCTACTCACAAACTGCGTTCCCATCTCAGGTTTTTGAAAATGTCACCGCTAGCTTCGATGACGTCAGTAGAGTGCTACGTTAACATGAGCACGCCTAGTATTTTAAAATTCACTTTTAAACATCACACTTGTCCTCCGAGATATACCATACAACGTGGTTTGGATTTAAATCGCTTACAATCCAAATAATAAGAAAACTTTGGAAGGAAGACGTTACCGAAACTGCCCAGACCGATTATGTACTCATAGGGCGTTTCACCCATAATTTTAACGTTTGAATAACTCTTGTACATTGTTAAATCCTTGAGATTTATGGGTTCTTCGGACTTTACCTCCTCCTCCTCCACTGGTGGTGGGCACGTGGCTGACTCTGCTGACTCTGATGTCTGGTAGACAGACTTCCCTGGCGGTGGGCATGCTGGTGACTCTGGCTGTGAGTACTCTGATGTCTGTTAGGTGGACGACTCTGGCAGTGTGTACTCAGATTACTCTGTTCGCGGGTGCGCCGGTGACTCTGGGGTGGTCCCGGTGGCTGCGGCGTCGTGAAGGACTGTGGCGGGTGATGTGGAGCTCGGAAGGGTGGTAGAGGCTTGGGCAACACAGCCAAAACGTCCCCTTTGCGGATATTTTACACAGAAAATGTCATATCACACAGGTATGATTCCTCGATTCTCTCGTAGGGTAGTATTTCAGTCGCTCTTATCGTGCGACAGAGTCGCATAGCTCGATGTAGCCTTGCTCCTCTCTGTCTTGGTTCACTACTTTGTAAATTACATGTCTATCGCTCACAGCCACACTGTGAATATTTTCTGCTGTCATTTAGGCACTCCCCGCAATCGTATGACCCACAAACATTAAACCAATATAGCCGGTTCTAAGTATGGTGAGCGTACCTGACCGCTAAACGCGCGGGATGTGCACCGTTGGGTTTTCCTATCACGTATAAAAAGAAATAATTACTTGTACAAAATTAATTTAGTTAAACTTGATAAAAGTTTGGGAAGGAGAATGCATCACAGAACTATATAAGATTAACAAATAAGTGTATTAAAAAAACACATAATAAGAAATAGGATTACACATGATAGACAAAATTTCAAATTAAATACTTAACGATAACTATGTTCTGTTATCGAGTTAGAAAGCATTAGGTAGGACGACTAGGTATTAATACTATGTAAACAAGAAACCGACAGAGGTTAGATATAACTTTTGGTTAGTTTAATAGCTCTAGAAATAGAGGTATTCGCTCTTACTCGAACAAAGACGTGTGTGTTGCAACACTGCAACGGTAAAAAGAGGAGTTAAGTTTCACAAAATATATTAGAAACCAATTTAGCCGGACTGATACCGGACTAATACCAGAAAGGTATAATCATGAAAAATAGTGATATAATAGAAAATAGAAACATTGCATCAAACCCTATATTTCTAGAGTTACTAAGAAGAACACCATTTAAGCTAGCAAGGTGGTATTAACCCTCATGGAGAGCTACAAAAAAAAGAATAATAAACTATAATAGGCGCTTCAATTTAACAAACAATGGATGGCAAACAATCAGGCATCTACACAGATATTTACTATGGCCGGCCATTTCCTAATGAGTACTGCCAGAGCAATCAATAGTAAATTAATTCATTTACCCATAACAAGGGCTTACAGAATCTAGTACAAAGTATCTTTGAATGCTTAGATAAATATGGCGCCTGAAGGGGCCGAAAGAAATCATTATCCTCGTGGGCCACTACTTAAAACTAGTAGTGCTCCAACAGGTTGCGCACCGCTAATAGCTACACAAAAAGGGTGCAATCAAGACTGCAAATAATCAATGATCTAACTAGGTCCTAAACAAAAGTGTTCGATGATCTGATTGTAGCCATGAAGAGATTCTAAACATGATCATACCGTTTAGGGTGTCCTGAAAATATAACGTTGTCTTTAGGACTTAGAAAAAGAAACCAAATCCATGGACCCAGTATACTTATCACCTGGTCCTACACATATGTAGAGCATAGAGGACTCGTATTTAAACTATGCCTTTGGGCAAAGGGAAATAATCGTCAAACTATCTGACCCAAGGAACTATCTTTGATGGACCTTAAAAAATAACGTCAGACATTCTGACTAAGTAAACTATGTCTGATGGACATTGAAAATAACGTCAGATATTCTGACCAAGTAAACTATGTCTGATATACTTAGAAAATAATGTTATCCATTCTGACTAAAGTCACCATGTCTGAGGGACATAAAACATAATGTTAGTCATCATGACAATAAAGCTTGTGTCTGATGAACACAGAAAATAAAACAAAACATTCTAATACATCAATCTATGTCCGATGGACATAAATAGTAACGTCAGACATTCTGACATGATACTCATAGTCTCAGAAGAGGCTTCCTTGGCAACGCGGTGGTGACACCGACGCCTTACACATCGTAGTAGTAGTAGTCTTCGTTGCTGAAATTTAGTGCAGTCCTTTTTCCTCCGGCGATTTATCACAATGGAATACAATAATATGAGTATCAGGGAACTCATTATATAGCTACAGAACTGGATCGGAAAATGAACTACATCAGGAGATCTAAGGGGGTAAGAGTTGTGATATAACTTCAATTGCTCACTAGCGCTGTTTGAATGTGTGGTGAGCGGAGAAAAACATATTTCTTTTCTTCAACGTGTGCCCTTCGAACAAGACGTGACAATTCTTGCGATCCCGAGACAGTACACTTGGGCAATGTTTCTCGACGCTTGGGCGTTTCCCGGAAACATCAATTCAGTTTGAGTCACTACTTGCTACATTCTATTGGAATAGATTAGTACTTGTTATCTTGTTTCAATTGTCTTTATAGAATTTTAATTATCTTTATGGAATTCTTGATTTTAGATATCATATTATACAAATGACATGCCACAGATGGTTTGTGGGGTCCACAGTGCATTACGGTATTAGTCGTGCACATCTATTAACTGTCCGGCTGAACGATGTTGCTGTTGTTAACTGCTTGACACTTCTGCCCCCGTCTTGCCATGAGTATGTGGACGGACTATGAATCTCTAAATTGACAGAAGCGCTAATCTAGTTCATAATTAGAAAATACTGATTTATTTTTTTAGTGCCGAGTCACTGTCGTGACTCAACCTCGTGAATTAAATTGTATACCTTATGAAATGAAACAAATGAAATGATGCTGTAAAAGAATTACAACAGCATTAGTATACATTACACTATGAGATGAAAATTGATGATCGTGAGTGTTTGCGCTGGGTCTCGGATATAAGAAGGATTTTTTTTTCTTTGGATGGTGGAAGGTGTGTCTAAGGTATGATGGTGATTGTGGGTGAACTATGAGGGTCGTTGTTAGGTCAAGTCTGGGAGTGGGATCGGGGTTGGTAGGATTTTCTTTTCTTGGAATTTTGTCTGGAGGTAATACAATTCCATTCCCCATCTGGGGCCGACCCCGGCACCAGTATTATCCTCTGACTCATAAAAAACCTAGTCGGTTATCACAGTAGCGTCCGGCCGTGACAAAGGTATTAATGGCATGAAATGTGTGATTTGTGCGTGAAAGTCGGGTTTAGGTTTGGATCGAGGATAGGATAGGTGGGGTGGTGAGGTTGTCAGCGATTCTGCTGTCGGTCTGGCGTAGTTGATTGTCAAGTATTGGTAAATTTTTATTCTACTTGAAATGTTACATCTAGGTTTTATTTTTGTTTTATACATTTTTTTTATTCTAAGATTATAAACTAGGGATTTTATAATTTTTTGAATTTTCTTTTGGGTTTTAATATTTTTTAAAATATTTTTAGGTTATACTAGACATTTATATAAATAGAGTAAGTGCTCAAATAAGCCAGCCTGGGTCGTTTATGGTGTCGTGATTAAGTCGGGTTGAATTGTCCGTGTTCTCTATTAAGTTCATTCTCGTGCGTTTCAGTCTGATCGTAGAACTCTTTGTTTCTGTCCTGGTAGATTTCCTGTAGTTGGCGGCAGTTTATCATTGTGTGTGGGTCGGCTATTCTAGTGCGTCTGTCTACCCCAGTGAGTGTCCTTAATATTTTGTTTTGTGTTACATGAAGTTGGCGAGTGTTTGTTTAGGAGGCATAACTCCATACTACACAATTACAAATGATGATGGGTTGAATTATTTGCTTGTATAGTAGTATTTTAGTGGGAATTGTGAGCTGCCCTCCTTTGAACAGTGAGTACAATTGAATGAATCTACTTATTACTTTACCATTGGTTTTATATATACGACTCCTCCAGGTGAGATTCCTATCTATTGTGATCCCAAATTACTTGACTTCGCCTTGGAGTGGCATATCTATGTCGAATAGGGTAAGTGGGACGGGGAGCGGTTTTCTACCTTTGGCTAAGATTAGGGCTGCTGATTTAGTAGGGTTTATTTTAATTCTCCAGTTGGAGAGTCAGTCCTGGAGGAGGAGATATCTTCGCATAGCAAGTGATGCGTAATTTATGTTTTATTGGATACATAGAACATGGTGTCGTCAGAAAAAAAGTCTAATCTGAACAAGATGGTGAGTGGGAATGTCTGCTAGATAAATGTTGTATAGATATTATGATAGTGTTGAACCCTGCAGTACCCCTGCTTTTATGGTATGTGCCTGTGATCTCTTGCCGTTCATAACCACCTGGAATGTAGGTCATATGATGAAGCTGGCTATCAAGAAGATTGACCATTTTGGGTAGTTAAATTTTACTAATTTCTGAATGAGTCCAAGGTGCCAAACTTTGTCGAAGGCTTTCTCGATGTCTAGGAAAATAGATATTTCGTATTTTTTTTCCTTAAATGCATTAGTTACTTCTTCTACTACGTTTATTGTGGTATGGCTGGTAGAATGGTGGTTTCTAAATCCAAACTGAAGGTTTGGAATAACACCTAGCCTATCATTTATTATTTTCAGTATTTTGAGTACTAATATCTCGTAAACTTTACTAAGAGTGGTGAGTAAACTTATCGGGTTTTCTGTTCTAAAAGAACATTGGGTCCTTTCCGGGTTTTGGGATTGTTATTACTCTAGCCAGCTTCCAGTCGGCCGGAAAATAGCAGAGCTTCAGTAGTGAGTCTAGTAGGGCCAATTGCGCTAGTACCGCTCCCCGTGGCATATGTTTTAATATCTCGTTAGTCAGGTAGTCCTGTCTTAGCAATTTTTTCCTAGGTAGTTCCTTTATAGTGGTGGTGAGCTCTTACAGAGTGATTATCTCTGCCTTAGTCTCGTTTGGTCTTTCCAAATAATCCCTGACTGTTCTATTCACGTCTCTGGTAAAGTCGTGATCTTGTGGCTCGTAATTAGGTTTGATTTGTTTCTATAAAACCACGGCTATGATTTCATTCATCTTTATGCTTCCGTAAACCATGCCGTGTTCCCCATGGATAGCTGGTACGGTCTTTTTTTCGGTAGTCACCCTGAGTTGTCGTGTTACTTTCCACATCTTGTCTCTGTCAAGTGCGGCCTCGGTGAAGTAAGTGTCCTATCGGTTCCATCTGATGTACTTGACTCTCCTTCTCACTTGTGCTCTGAGTCGGTTGTAGGTCGTCCTGTGGTGTGGGGTTTGGTAGGTCTGCCAGTCCCTCCCCACTTCTCGTTTCTGGGCTATAAGAAAGTCCAAATCAGGATATTGCTGTCGGAGGTCTTGCTGTATGGGTGTTCTAGTAGTGTTTACCCTGTAGGCATCTAGCACCGTGGTTATGAAGAGTTGTAGGGTGGCGTCAACCAGTTCTATTTATTCCACATTCTGTATTTCTGGTAAAGTATCCATTAAAGTCCGCCTAAACTCCCCCCAGTCACAAGTTTCTTTTTTTTATTCCCCTTTTCTCAAAGTTAGTGTTCTTCTTAACTTCACACAATATGGAATTGTTGTCCGAATATAATTCCTTTAATACCGTCATATTCTCAGTGGTTATACCAATGTTGGTCGATGCCACGTCTATGATATCATGTCTCTGTAAATAATCTGAGGGATAAAATGTAGGTTTGTCTGGAGAAACAACTGCGTAGTCGAGAATATCTGCGTGGTCTGCTAGTATTCGTCCGTTCCCGGTAGTTACTCTGCAGTTACAAATTGTGTTTTTGAAGTTAAGATCAACCGTCAAAAACAGTTTGTTCGCGTTGGTGATTTAGTCTACGTCTTGTGGTAGTAGCGTCTTAGTTGGGGGTTTGTATATTGCTGCGAACCGGACATTCCCGCCGCTAGTATTTACATTTATCTCTGTAGATTATATATTCTAAAGATTTTGAAAATTATGTCGGTAGTGAGGTAGATGGTTCTTGATCAATATAGCCGTGCCCCTTCCCCTGCCTTGGGGCCTATCATTTCTATAAATAGTGTAGCCGTAAATTTGATATTATTTCTGGGTTTAGATGGGTCTCATGTATTAGGGCAACATCTATTGAATAAGTTTTAAAAACATCTTCTAGCTACTTATCTTGCATGAGTATCCCGTTCAAGTTCCATTTAAAAAACCGAGGTACCTCTTGCTTCACCGTCACTTTTGTGTTTGACATAGTTGGTTGAGAAGTATTCGGTCACTTCCTCTAACAATATCATAAGTTTTTCAGTTATGTCGGTCGCCTCTCTGAGTCTCATGAGATATGGTCTAAAGTGTGTGAGCATCTTGAAAATGTTTAGGTCCTTGAACAGGTTGATGAGGTCTTTTATATCTGAGAGCGGGGAAGTGGTGTTTTCTTGTTGTGACCACCTGCTGCGGCCCACTGTAATATCGGTATAGGAGTGGTAGATTGATGCGGCCTCTGCGGTTTGTTTATCTGATGGGCCTGGGAGTGGTTGGTTGATCAGAGTGACAATTTGACGGGTGCGCGGGATATGAGGATAGCTATTACCGGTGTTAGGTGGGGGCTTTGTCCATGTGGGTCGCGTCTGTAATGAGTTGGGTTGATTGTTTTTGGCCTCCAACAGTTGCATTTATACTGGGCATTTTTTGTAGTTGGCTGTGTGTGGGCCCTTGCAATTAACGCATCTTGCCGGTGTCGTTTTGTCCTTCTTGGGGCAGTTTGCGGCGAGGTGTGCTCCGAGACACTTTACGCATTATGTCATTTTCGAATAGTTGTTCTTCGTGTGTCCATGATGCTGACACTTGTGACATTGCACAATCGTGTTTCGGGGAGGGATGTAGTGTTTTACCCTAACTATCGTCTGATTAAGGTACCTGACTCCAAAGATAGTGGTGTGAGCTTCAGTATTAGCAAGTGATACCAAAAATGTCAAGAGTAGTGTCACAGTCTGAGTGGGGTTTTTTCTCTCTGCCTTTTGGCTAAACTGGCGCACGTCGATAACTGGGTAGACTAGGTTGATAAGCTCGGTTTTGATGTCTTCAGGGTCCATGTTTGGTGGCAGTCTCTTTATTACTACCTCCACCGGCTTGTCTCGCAGCAGTGAGTGGGTGTACAACTCTTGGTTCATTTCCTTTAAGAAGCTTTGCACTAGTTTGAAGTCATGTTTTGAGGTCTTTTGTATCTTTAATGCGTGTTTGATGTAACTCACTCCTGTTGTGGTCTCAGTAGCTTTCGCTATCTTGCTGATTTTTTTTTGTAATTGTGTATCCCTACAATCACAATTGGGGGAAGTATTTCTTTCATTTTGGTGTCTGTCTGTGTTGAGGGTGTGTCGTTATTTATTTGTGTCTCGGTGTCCAGTGGTTGGTATTTGTTGTCGACCGTGATGATAGTTTTCTTGGATTGTATCCTGTCTGAGTTTCTACATTTCCTATTACGTTTTAGTTCGTCAACTAGGTTGAGTGAACCGTTGCCGTCGTGATCAGTCTCCATGGCCGTTGTCTCCGTGCCAACTTCTGAGTTAAAAAAAGTTGGCATCTCGGTTTGATCGTGGTTTGATGAGTATTAGTGTAGTGTCATTTGTGTCGAGTGGTGCCATGGCCATTTCGCGCAGCCCTGACAAGGGTAAGGCTAGTGGCGCACGGGTGTGATGGAGAGTGGGTGCTCTCCTTCCCTGTGGCGTGTTGTTCTGTGTGTCCCCAATACTGTTACTGACTGCAAGGTATTGGTTTGCAGCCGGCCGCGTTTTATGTCTTTCAGGTACTGCATTTTAGAAAACATTCTAAAATACTCTTTCGTAAGGAGTGTAAGATATGATAAAATAATACAGACTTAGATAATGCTTGATAATACGGATAAATAGAATGCAAAAAGTTGAATATAAGAAGTGATTGTTAATGCGTCATAGCATTTATTTTAATTAAAGTCAAAGCATTAGATAAAACATACAATGATATGAGTAAAAAGGTTAAACACTGGAGTGTTGTTATATAAATGGTTAAATATTTAACAGTAAGCCGCAAGTCAGGAGAATAATAAAAATAATGTACACAGTAGTAATTAAAATAACAGGCGTTAGTAACCAGAAACAACCTTAAAATTGAGTAAGAATACAAGTAGAATAGAAATGGGTTAACTCACTTTTTAAAGTAAATTACAGCAATATGAATGAAAATTTAACCAATTGTAAATTTAAAAAATAGAATTAAATTGAATAAAGTAGAACTTAAATAAAAAGTAATAGCTAAACGTTGAATGTAAACAATGTAAAATGAATTAAAATGAATTAAAACTTGAAAAAATAACATGAATTGTGAACATAATTGAAAAGATTTTAAGTTGAGAGATAGTCAAATGATGTTTTTTAGCCTGGTTATAAAATAAACAATAGTGTAAGAGTTAAATGAGAAAAATGTAAAAACAACTTAATGGTTTATAAGATTACATGAAAAACAGGGGAGGTCGTATAACCAATTATCTAAGTCCTGTCATAAGGATTAAACTTCCCTTACTCCTTTTTTGGTGTTTCTGTAATGATGTTGTTTACAGGTGCTCTATTATCCCGACATGTTTCGGTGCTACAGTAGACGCACCATAATCATGGAGCTGAAATTAAAATTAAGAAGCTTGCTATAAAGTAATGGAAAAATATAATGTTAGATTGAGAAAAGAAAAGTTACAATGCATAATGACTTAAAGTGAAAACAAGCAGACTTACTCCGAATAGGTGTTGAGACACGATGAGAACTAACAAGGGTTGTGGACTGAAATGTGTGAAGAGTTGCAGATATAATATAAAGTGGAGAGAGCAATGCAGCCAACCTAATGGGGAATGTAAACAGATGAGTGAGTGTAAGAATTATAAAGAAGAGGGAAAAAATTGTGTATGTGATGAACGGAGAATGGAAAAAATTGGATAGGATTAAGGAAGAAAAATGGTCTAAGTCTTCTCGGCTCCGGCTCGGACGGGCCATTAAGCTACGATGGAGGGTAGAGCAGGAAAATGGGTTAGATAATTCTAGTGTGTTTAGGTAAACGTTTTAAAGTATTAACTAAAATTTGATTGGACGATTGAAGTTGTTCATTAAGGATGAGCTTTTTTGAAGAGTAGTTTCATGAATGAAAAAGTTTTCAGCTATGTTTAACTTGGGTCCTTTGTGAGCGAAATATAGGGGTTTAAGACACTGTTCAATGGGTTTAGGTTGGTGGTTGGAATGTTTTAAATGCTGTTACATTCACATGTGAGTTGATAAATTCCATTCTTCTTATATATGTCGCTTTTGTTTAGGTTACTATTGTTAAGGTTATTCTTGATATTATTATTGGTTGTAAAAGCAATATTAGTATTGTGATTTTTGATGATGTTAGTGATACGATGTGTTTCCGGACCAATGTAGTAGAATTTGAGCCATTTCTTCCGTTTATTGGTGTTTATGTTATTATTAATAAGGGTAGTGGAGAAGTTATCCGATTGAAGTTTCTTTTTTTTGTTTTGTAAGATCTTATAGATGGTAGAATGGGAATATCCATTGTTGGTTGCGATTTGTTTGATGATGTTGAGTTCTGTTTTATAGTTGTTTTTGTCTAGAGGAATGTGAAGTAAACGATGAATTAAGCTATTGAAAGAGGCAAGTTTGTGAGAGATGGGATGGTTTGAATTGTAAAGTATTATTGCGTCAGTGTGAGTGGGTTTTCTGAAAATTTTGTATACAAATCTGTTATGACAATTTTTAGTAATATTGAGGTCTAAATAGTTGATGCTGATGCTATTTTCTTTTTCGATAGTAAAGGAAAGTTTTAGGTGGATGTTGTTGATTATGTTGGTAATGGAGGGAATATCGTAATCATTATCGAAAACAATAAGAATGTCATCCACGTATCTACAAAAGAATTGTATACTTAGAAGATTATTTAAGCTGTTAAAGATGATAGGGTCATATTTCTGTAAAAATATTCCTGACATTATACAAGAGATTGGGGAACCCATTGCTAGTCCATCTTTTTGCAAGTAGTATTTATCAAATTGGAATTAGTTTTGTTCAGTCACTATTTGTACAAGTTTGGAGATTTGGTAGACATACTGTTTATTGAAGTTTTTTGTTATAAGGGTTTCATTTATAATATTAATGGTTTCAGAAATAGGTACGTTGGTGTAGAGATTAGATATGTCCAGACACATGAATTTAGAATTTTGGTTAAGGGGGATGGAGTTAAGCTTTTCGGTGAGATGGATGGAACTTTTGATATTGACTTGATTGGGAAGTTCTAGATTAGTAGATAATATTTTAGATAGCTTTTTAGCAAGCTTGTATGCGGGTGCATTTCGGTAGTTAACAAGTGGTCTGATCGGGATGTTGGGTTTGTGTATTTTTGGTAATGAAGTGAAGATTGGGGCATTAGGATTCATATTAATGAATTTAAAAGAATCAGATGGTTGGATTATTAAAAGAGATTTATTTAAGACGTTTTTTAGGTTCCTCTGATATTTGTTTGTAGGGTCATCTTTAATCTCAATAATATTGTTCGTATGAATGAAATCTAGGGTTTTGGACACGTAATCATCCTTGTTTATGAGGACTATGGTGTTGCCCTTATCAGCTTTAACGTTGATTACTTCATTTGAATTAAGTTTTTGTTTGAGGGTTCAAATATGGTGATTAAAAGGTTTAATGTCTTACTTATGGTTGGTAATAATCTTATGTATCTGGTTGGCGACCATGTTCTTGATAAGATATTTATCGTCTGAGGGTAAAGAGTTGATTGCATTTTCACTGTCAATTATCAATGATTGGATTTTTTGTTTAATAGATGAATTTTTAAGGTTAAATTTGTATCCCTTATGAAGGGTTTCCTTGTCATGGTCGTTTAGTTCTAACTTTGACAGGTTAAGAAATCTGGGGTAGAATTGAAATTCAGCGTGAGGTTCAGTTTTTTTTTATCATGCGGGATTGGGGATAGCGTGTTAAGTTTTTTGTTTAGGGTTTGATATTTATTCGATATGATAGATTCAATTTTGCTGTTTATGATTTCAAGAGACTGATCAAGTATTAAAGGGTGAAGTGTTTTGGACATTTCCAGGTGGGTTTGGTAAGCCTGCTTGTTCAAAAACTGTAACTTTATGTGTAGAAAGGATATTTCACATTTAATTCTATTGACCTGGATATCCTTTTGTAATTTCTTAGTTCTAGAATAATTAGCTTTGAATTCAAAATTCATTATTCTCCTGACTTGCGGTTTACTGTTAAATATTTTACCATTTATATATAACAACACTCCTGTGTTTAACCTTTTTACTCATATCATTGTATGTTTTATCTAATGGTTTGACTTAAATTAAAATAATGCTATGACGCATTTAACAATCACTTCTTATATTCAACTTTTTGCATTCTATTTATCCGTATTATCAAGCATTATCTAAGTCTGTATTATTTTATCAATTCAGGTACTGGTTGGCACCGTTAGGATCAACGAAGCTTAAGACCACGCAAAGACATTCTCAGACTCTTTTGTGTAGGGGGATGGGACTAAATTCGTTGTCTGGTGTTGGCTTTCTCTCCGGTGTCCTCACAGTCTTTTCCAGGAACAGCAGACGCTTCCGACCTCCTCGGAATCTTTTAGACAAGTCTGTCTTCCCCGTCTCTTAAACGCGTTCAAAGTTCACAATGGTAGGTGAACCGGGTTTTACTCTGTAGCAGGTAAATACCAGTTTTTCGTTACTAACCCATATTTCCCATCGCCCCAGTATTGGGGCGGTGAACTTTTTTTTTCTATCTATCTATTTGGTTGTTCAGGAAATTTCTCATTTTGAATTACTAGGTTGGCGATAGTTCAAATTGTGGGTAGCAGTTATGTAATCATAATACAATTATTAAAAAAAGTGTTAAAGTGTAAAAACAGCTTATTGAGGACATCATGCCCACAAGAAAACGTGTCTATTGTCACTGTATTTTTTTCTATTAGAGTTATTTTTTGTTTGTTTCCACTTTATTATTAGTTGATTTTATTGTGCTTAATAGTAATATCACCAATAAATAAAATGTCACTCTGTAAATAGTAACAAATACATTGATGCCCCAATATAGGAGCGGTGGGAATGAATGAGTGGTTGGTTACTAAGATTTTATCTTTTTAATTTTTGGATTTCAGGCTAACTTTAGATGAAATAATTTCAATTTTGGATGATGATGAGAACATATTAGAGGTAAAGGTCTTCATGGGTCTTCCTGAAAACCACTTACTTAGTGATGAAGACAGTGAAGATGAAGATTTTATCAACCCAGACATCAATCATCTCAGTGGTAATCAACTTCGTGCTACAACAGAAGTTGCACGCCAAGCACCTTCAAGACACAGGTATTGTTAGTACAATTATGGGTGAAGAAGATATTCCAGAAGAATACCTAGAAATTGTTAACACACCAGATAGTGAAAATAAGTCTAATATAATAAAATCTATAACTCCTTGTCGAAAGTGGAAAGATATGGACTTGCCTTTAGCACCAGAACCAACTTGGGAACAGCCTGAATGGCTTCAAAATAATTATAGTCCTGTAGAGATTTTTGAAATGTTTTTGACAATGAAGTAATAGAACTCATAGTTAATTGTTCAAACAACTATGCTTTTCAGAAAGGTAATATAAAATTTAAGGTAACTATCAATGAAATCAAAGTGTTTTTAGGAATCCTCTTGTTGACTGGATATTGCAGTGTTCCAAGGTATCGAATGTATTGGGAAACTTCAAGTTATGCTCATAATGAAGCAGTCTCAAAGCAATGGCAAGAAATACATTTGAGGACATTTTGAAATATTTACATGTATGTGATAATTTAACACTAAATGAGAATGACAAATTTGGTAAAGTTCATCCGTTCTGGTTGTTACTAAATAAGAGGCGGTTACATGCTTTCCCTAAAGATGTAAATGTATCAATTGATGAAGCAATGGTGCCATATTACGGTCGTCACGGTTATAAACAACACATCCATGGTTAACCAATTCTTTATGACTACAAAGTGTGGTGTCTTTGTAGTCGCCTTGGCTATTTAGTTCAAGGTGAGCTCTATCAAGGTGCATCTACAGGGAATACACATCCCGAATTAGGAGTTATTGACTTAGTTGATAAACTTCCACATGGACAGTACAGCATATATATATATATATAGACAATTTCTTTACTTCTGTTCGTCTACTAGAGGAATTAAAGAGTAAAGGCCACTACTGCACTGGCACTATTCGTTCGAATAGAATTGAGAAAGCATCCTTGGAAGAAGTATCTACTCTGAAGAAAAAAGTAAGAGGTTCTTACTCCCAGCTGACAGATACAGATAGTGGAATAACTTTGATAAGATACCATGACAAAAATATTGTAACGGTTGCTTCTACTCTTCGAGGGGCTAAACCAATTGGTAAAGCAAGGAGATGGAGCCACAAAAAAAAAAAAATCAAATTGACCCGCCTGCCTGTATTATCAACTATAATTGTTATATGGAAGGAGTAGATAGACTCGACCAAAACACCTCGACTTACCGAGTAAATGTACGCATGAAGAAGTGGTATTGGCAGAAGATCATGTTTTCTCTCAATGCCTCTGTGAACAACGCATGACAGTTGTATCATTTGAAATCCAAAGAAAAAGAAGATAAACTAGATCTACCAGGCTTCACTCGATTCATTGTACAAACCTATCTATCTAAGTACAGCATAAGAGTAGCTCCAGAACCATCACCAAACCGTTTGAAAAAAGGAGTGTGCGATGATATACGACTTGATGGGCTCAATCATGTGATTGTAAAGAGCATGACGCAAATTCGATGTGGGGAGTGTCATAAAAATACAACAATGAAATGCAAGAAATTCAATGTTGGATGTCATGTACATTGTTCGGAGATGTTTCATTCTCGCTGAAAGACTGCTAATGAAGCATAATATTGTAATTTTCATACTCAATATGACCAAAATTAAATTGTAATAGTAAATAATCATTTTGTAGTAGTGTTTTAATCACTAATTTTAATTAAATTAATTTTTTACAACTATTTTATACACCTTTAAAATTCATTAATAACCTCTACCATCTCTATTCCACCGCCCCATTAATGGGGCATGTCATTATTTCAAAATGGCGCCATAAAAATATTTGAAGTTATATTATTGTTATTATATCCTATTATAACCATACAAATGGATATTAAGACATTTACTAAAAAAAATAGTTCTGGGAATAAATGGGTTAAGCTCGCACACGTCTTCTTCTGTTAGAGTATAAAAACGACCAGGTAAAAATACACAAAACTCGCCATATATATAGGCTATTAGGCGTCTCCCGAGCTTCGTATTGACCGCTATTAATTTATCCGCCGAGTACTTTTGATCGACGGTTATATAACACAATTTTACGGCCTGCTCGTCGTCAACAATATTTACCAGCTGTTGTAGCTGGTCCATCCTGATCCACTCTGAAAACGCTTATAATAGACTACCAAGCGGACCCCCTATATATTCACCCTATTCCTGTCTCTAATTGTCTTGTCGAGCCGCCAAACTGGTGCCAGGTATGAGTCATCAGGGCTGCGACAATGCGATGACGCCATCGCGAAAACCCATTGCTGGAGGAGGGTTGCCAAGGTCAATGACCTCTTGTACTAGCTCATATTTTCAAGGTCACGATCTATTCCTGTCTCAACCTGTCTTGTCGAGCCACCAAACTGGCGCCAGTTATGAGTCATCTGGGAAAACGCATTGCGACATCATTTTTGTCTTGACTTGTCTTGTCGAGGCGCCAAACTGGCACCAGGGTTGCTATGACGTCACCGGGAAAACCCATTACCACATATATGGAGAAGGAGGTAAGGAAGTGAATGGGGTCTTATGGCTGGGAACCATTTCTCACACTCTACGCTAAGCGGCCGTCAGGAGATGTTAATGCTGCGTGTTCCCTCCCTATTCAGTGATGCCGAGGGAGGAGTGCCCAACGCCGTGGACTGCACGCCAATAAATAATATAAACTACCACACCAATAAACTATAACGCCCGTCCCAGTCCTACCCTTCATAAAAAAAACCAATGAGAACACATAAAAACGAATGTGCACTCATAAAAAACCAATGAGCGCACATAAAATAGCAATGAGTACACATAAAATAAAATGAGACAAGAATGAAAAAGTTTGAACAAGAATAAACAAGTTTGGAACACTGGAAAGGGGTCAGGAGGAGGGGGGTGGGTGGCCAGAGGGGGGTAGGGGAGGGGGGAAGCCAACAGCCAATCAGAGAACGACACAGCCTTACGTAATCATCACAATACACACTCTCTCCACGTTGGGGTCAAATATCAAATGTCAAATTGGTTTGAGGGGCTAGCTAGGCAGTCTTATTCCTCGTCCGTTACCATCTTTAAACACAATCCGCACAAACACCAACTTCCTGAGTTAGACCACCCTGCCTTGTTTAGAATAATTTCATCACTGTCACTACCAGTAAATCATCCTCAGTATGTCTTATTTCAGGTTCAAACTGGTATGGTTCGATATCCGCATACATAATGTCTGTTCACAGTGTAACAAAGAAAGAGCACAAACAACAAATAACACAGAACGGTAACGTGTGCGTAGTAGAAAAGTCGCGCTGTAACTAACTGATAGGCTGCATCTGGCCTACGATCACGTCGCACCTGACTCCACTGGAAACTTCTAAGCCGCGTATATTTGGAACCATACCACGCTCACGCGTAGGATTTTTTGCTACATAATTTGTATGAAATGATCATCCGAGTTAAAGTATCACTGAAATTTCAGATTTTTAAGTTCACAGGTCCTTTAATACCACTACTCCGGTAGCGATCTCCAGACGAAAAATATAAGCTACATATATAATGTAACGGTTTTCTTTGTATATAATGTTATTATATTAGGGAAACGTCTTAATATTTTTCCATCAGGAAAATATTCTTATTTTTGTTAAAGTGCAATTTGGTTAACGTTAGTAAACCTTTAAATGTTTCTTGAGAAGGAACAACTTTTGTCTAATTATTACCGTGATACGATCTACTTATTTATAACAATGGATTATTTGTCGTGATAAATCTTTATATATATATATATATATAACAATAGACTTGAGTTAGTAAGTTAAACATCTTTTATTATTAGCACATTTAATATATTGTATTTTAACAGATTCATTAGTAGAAAAATTGGCATATTAGCTCACGCGTTCTTCTTCGACACTTTCAATCTCAATAAGAACCCAGAGTTAGCATTCCATAAAAATAAAAAACCAATTACCTTGCTTTGATTTACATAGATCACTGAGAGCTGCTGAGTTCTAGCGAGCAAAAGCAAAAACTACTTAAATAAAATAAAATAAAAACACTCAAGTTGGCTAGGGAAATATATTGCTTTCTCTCTTACTTCTACCCTGCTAGGTCTGACCTTGAAATATTTCGAGGGCTGGAAACAAGCAAACAGAATGTTCACTACTTGTTACTAGCTGCACTGACTAATAAAATCTACACAACCTAAATGTAAATAACCCAGCAGGCATGGCAATTTAACCGGCTCATTACATTATTTTTACTAACGTAATGGAATTTTCAATGTTTCATATATATATATTGTTCAATATTTTCCCATCAGGAAAATATTCTTTTTGTATTATGCAAGTAAACTTTAGATAGTTTATACTCAAGAAACTAATATACCGTGGAAATTAATTGGGAGAAGCTATTTTTTTTCTTATAATTGTAATGTGTTTGTCAGTTGATGTCTTAAACCGACTTAAACCAGTTTTATCTACCTTGATGTGGTGTGACTGTTAGAACTTGACAATAAGAATGTGGTTTGACAGGTTTTAAACTGGAAATAGTCACTTCAGTTTCAGTTGTGAGCTTTTGTTTGTTACAGTTGGTTGTTAGTTTTTGCTTTTTTTTTAGATACGTGTTGCTTTCGTGTATTTAAAAATGAATAGTAAGTTACTTCAAGGAAGCATAAAAAAATAATTGCTCTTAAGGATCACACTTCTATAACAGTGAGAGACATCACTTCTGCAGTTAGTGTAGGCAAATCAAGTGTATCAAGAATTCTTACGAGCTACAATGCATCTGGATCATTGTCTCCAAAAAGGAGAGGTAAATGTGAAAGAAAATGAAAAACAACTCCACGAACCGATACAGTTCTAATCAGAAATAGTAAAATGAGTCTAACAAAAACAAGCACAGACCTTCAAAGAGATTTATTGGCTAGTGTTTTCGTTGTTAGTGATTCAACTGTATGCCGTAGGCTTATGGAAGCTGGCCGAAAGCCAAGAATACCAACGAAATAACAATATTTGAATGCAAAAATGGAGAGAAAAAGTTAAGCATGGGGCAAAAAATATAAATCATGGACTGCTGACGGCTGGAAAAAGGTAATTTTCAGTGAATAAACTCATTTATTTGTGCAGGGTTATGAAGCAAATTTCGTTAGACGAAGCAACTATAAACCCTTAAGACTTGAGCAAGTCCAAAAAACTGCAAAACCCCATCTGAAACGGATGTTTTGGGTTTTTTTCACAGCAAATGGTACTGTAAGCTTAGTTCCTTTTCAAGGTATGATGAATTCATCCAAGTACGTAGAAATATTACAACCAGTAGCGTCTCGTGACCAAAATATTTAGGCAAGCTGGGAAGGGGTTGGAAGGGGTCCGGGGCCCCTCTCCATACATAAAAAAAAGCTTCAATAAGCTATTTGGGCGGTGCTTTTTTATGATAATTTTGGGTTTGGGCGTCCTTCTGTCCAGAATCTATTTAACTACAGTAGCCCCATGGCTTCTTTGGTGCTGACTGACAGCTCACAGCTGACTTCTGACAGTCAACATTTAGGTATAAACCTAAATTTTGATTGTCAGAAGTGACAGCTGCTAAACACATGTTTTGCAGATCATATGATTCGGCGTATGGATACATAATTTGGTCTGTTAACTTTTCAAAGCCGTCAGCTGTCAACTATGAGCTGTCAGTCAGCACCAAAGAAGCCATGGGGCTACTGTAATACCCAAGACGATATGGGGGTAGCCGGGAGAACGTATATTGCCCCCCCTTTATTTTAACAAGGGAGGATAAATTCCCTCTGTGTCTTCCACCACGGTTCCACCTCCCCTAAAGCTGACAACTTTTAAATTAAGTATACATAAAAATATTTTATGTTTATATTTAAATGTAAACCAATTATATTGTGTGTTAATTAATTACGTTAAATATACATATACGTAATAACAAATTATATATTTTTTTAGATTTTCACTAATATTGCAATCTGCAGCACATTTGGTGTATTTGATTATTTTTAGATATTAAATGAATTTTTATATACGTAGGCCTATCAATGATCTTTTACTCGTAGTTTTTTTTCTAATGTTTATAAATCAAGTCAATCCTCCTCTCCTTTTTTGCGAACTCTGCTATGACCTTTTCATGGAAGTCTACTCCTTGCTTCATTTTAAAAAGAAGACCCGTTTCAATTAAAAGGAGTGACGAACCAGAAAGTCAATTTGGTCCTATAGTATTTCTGGAATATGTCTTTACTCCTCTTAATGTTGAAAATTATCTCTCAACTGATGATGTTGCCAGGATCGTTGCCACAAGTTCACACAGTTTTTTTAAACTCCTTTAAAAGCACTTGCTGCAGCAAACTGCATAAATGATGTGTAGGCACAAGCTGGGGTCAGTAATTAGTCTATTTTCCCCTTTTACACAAAACTTTCCTCAGTCTATTCTCACCTGATTAAATTCCAACTTTTGTCGCTGTGTTTTGAAAGGGGAATAAAGGGGTATGCAATAATATCTTTCAGTTTCTTCGGTTCTAGTCGTCAACCTTCGGACATAGATTCTGTTGTTGAAAAGTGGCAACTTTGTTGCTTGCATTCCTACCTGAGCTCCACCGCAATTCCCCTTGTAACACTCCTAAATCTATGATGACACAAATAAGAACTACACAAGGTAGAGGTAGAGCTATGAGATGAAAGACGGGAAAATATAGACTTTCAACCACCATATAATGGACTAGTGCACGTCTTGCATGGATGTCATGGTCAATGGCGTGTGCAGGAAAATTTATTTCAAACACATTGGTGATTGAAGAATATTTTCCAAACATTACATAAAATAAAATAACTATTCATCTTCAAGCAAAGGCAAGCAGTGCCCTGACGCGACGCCACTGATTTCAACGTAAAATTGTTCCATTCTTGCAAACTTTTGACAGGACATTTCAACATGACTTGGCCCCATGTCACAATTCCACATTGGTCAAGGCTTTCATGCTGGAAAATAAAATTAATTTGCTCGATTGGCCTGGAAACTCGCCAGACTTAAATCCAATAGAAAACTTGTGGAATATTTTGAAGAGACGTTTTGGTAAAATGAACTGTACAGCCAAAGAACGCATGATAACGAATGTTATAAAAGTGTGGTTCCACGATGATGAAGTCAAAATGTATTCACTAAATGAGTGGAGTCAATGCCTAAACGAATTCAAGAGGTAATTTCTGCTAAAGGAGGACATACTTCGTACTAATATAGGTATTTATCAATGTATATAAAGGTATAGAATGATATAAATGCATAGTTTTTGAAATAATAGTGATTTTTTACTTTGTCTCAATTAATTTGCTCAGTATAGTAATCGTAAATGTTAATATACATGGAAAATGCTATGAATTAGCTTTGATATTTAAATGATTTCTCATTTGGAAAATATCGTAGCTCTGTTTATGCCCCATCAGGAATCATAGTACATTATTATATTAAAATAATTCGGTGTTAAATATTTAGTAAAGTCCCCTCAGGAATAAGACTAATTTGCTGTCGTCCTTGTGACATCTTATAGTGAATTCTGAGTTGCCGCTTTTGGGACGGAACTTTATTGCAAAAGTTTTACAAGGTTAGATTGGTCTTAGAAGTTGTGCTTTACTGTTAAGTATGAGTTTATGAAATATTGTAATAGTAGTTGTAGTTGTTGTTGTTCTATCAGAGAATATAGAAGTATCTATAGAAAGTTGTGACTTTCTTATTTTCAACTACTGAATATTTCTGAATTGTTTACCTCTCCTAAATATGTAGAGAAGGAAACAATTACTAGTACATAGTTGATTTATACATGATGAAAGATATGTAAGGTAAATATTACAAGTTCGTATAAGTAACAGAAATAAATTTATTATTAAAAAACATAATAAGAAATCGGATTACATATGGTAAACAAAATCATACACTGGATGCTTGACGATAATCGTGTTCTGTTATAAATGTCAAAAATATTCGATCGGACAACCGGGTATTGATATAAAGTAAAAGGAAACCATCAAGGTTAGATAGAACATGTGGCAGTTAGCTTTGATATCTCCAGAAACACGGATACTAGTTCTAGCTCGAGAGATGAAGTGTCTAACACCACAGACTACGGTAAAAGGGGAGTTGAGCTCAGAGAATACATTCAAGACAATATAGCCGGGCTAACACCGGACTAAAATCATTAAGGTCTAAACTAAACATGAGAAATAGTAAAAACAACTGCATAACTAAAGATCCTATATTTTTGGAGTTAATAAAACGAATAATTTTCAAGCTAGCTCGCTTGTTTTAAACCTCAAGGAGAGTCATATACACCCTTGAGTTGTAATATCCCGTAGGAGAATCTTCTATTTTTCAAACAATAGAAGGTTAACAATCAGGCATCTACACTGAATTATACTATGACCGGTCCTTTCCTAATAAGTACTGCCAGAGAGAGCACTCAATAGTACATTTATACGATAACCCACACCCAGGGGTATACATGAATACTAGTAGACACTATTTTTAAATACTTAGATCAACAAAGCGCCAAAAGGGGCCGGAAGAAACTACTATCCACGTGGGCCACTACTTCAAACTAGCAGTGTTCCCGCAAGTTGCGCACCGCAATTAGTTACACAAAAGGTGTCAACAAGACTGCATACAGTCAGTGACCTGACTAGGTCCTGGACAAACGTGTCAGATTACCTGCTTGTAACCATACGGAAATTAGATGAACATGCCGTTCAGGGCGTCATGAAATATTACCATGTCTTAAGGACTCGGAGAAGAAAAATGAATTTATGAGTTAGGGTTAACTTGAACACCTGGACCTACACATATATAGAACACTAGCAATCCCACACGTCGTTGTCCGTGACCCACTGTGGTATTGTGTTAGAAATGTAACGATGTTCCAAATGCCAACAACATCTAATACCAACCACCCTGTAATACGGAGCTTCAACACTCACTAAGTTTGGCGTGCCTCCTCTCCGTCAGATGGGACGCTGACACACATCATCAAGACGTCCACTCCCGCAGCTTGAACAAGTTAGACTGAAGCGAGACCCTAGTCAACAACTCGCTCGTCATCGATGCCCGGCTACTATGAAACTAAAACTCAACTTGAACAAGGGTATTTCCTGTTCCGGCCCGAGGATGTTCTATTATCTCCGAGAAACCACTCGACTGTCCGCTAAGCTTCCAGAGCGCTAGTCGTCTCCCTTCCTTTTGTTCTATGTATCTACCCTCCTTCCCCCCCTCTTTTGAGAATACGTTGGGACTGTTTTGTGCTATAAAATGGCTAATGTGGGTTGAAGCGACACTCATTGTACCACTGGCTTAGACAAGGTGAGGGCGCCGGTGTAATACTAATTCTTGGGAAATATTCTTCAAAATTCATTTTCGGTTTAAATTATGGGGAGGGAACACGTATTCAAAATTACCTTTTGGGCCTTTTGTTGTTATTAAAACTCTCTGGATGGGTTCTCTAAATTGGTTTTAAGGCGGTTAAACCGCTAATCTATTATGTTAGTCTGCAGGGAGAAATCCTGGTTAACTTAAGTACTGCTTGGGTACTAGCGGCGCGCCCTTATCTTAAACGTTAGGTTACTATGCGGTTGCCTTGACATTTTCTAGGGGTATTAGAAATTATATACTTTCGTACTAGATACGAAGATTGTTTCGTATCCCATTATTTCTGGTAGGTTTTTTTATGATAAGATGTATGAGTGTTACGGCAGGTTGCGTAACTCATTCTAGCCATTTAACCTCTATTATTCTATGTTTTTCGAGTATTTGTAGGCTCTCTATTTTGGTCACATAGTGTCAGACGTCTTTTGCGTCTTTGTATATTGTTAACTAAACATCAGCCATCGTGGCTATTTGAATAATTCGCGCTCTTGTGGCGGGCTATTTAAATAATTCGCGCCTTTTTGGCGGGCTGTTTAAATTTAAATCTCACGGCTTTCAGTCCAACTATTTCCCCTGAGAGGGATGCAAATATTATAAATTTTTGTAACGACTGAGCTTATGTTTTGCCGCATGGATCATAGGCTCTTGATGCCTGATTTCAGTAATTCTTTGTACCAGCTTTACCTTTGTTATTTTACCAAATTGTAATAAAATATTATCTTCTCTTGTGAACTCATGGTTGTTCTTTCACATGCACCCTTCCTAGTGGTAGGCGTCACAGAAATAGCCTAATTAAAAAGCTAAATCCTGCTTTGAGGTGCACTCGGACCCCTCACGTACACCTATGTTAAAAATTTCAGATCTGTACGTGCCGTAGATTTGGCTGGGCATCGCACACAGACAAACACTTCCTTTTCTACACTAATATTATAAAGAGGAAAGATTTGATTTTTTGTTTGTAATGAGGAATAAATTAAATTTTCAAAATAAAATATAGCCTACGTTACTCGCTGATAATGTATCTTTATATTGGCGAAAGAATTTTTTAAATCGGTCCAGCAGTTTTTGAGTTTATCCATTACAAACAAACAAAAATTAATCAAATATTTCCTCTTTATAATATTATTAGTATAGATATAGATACAGCCCCTGTACTTAAACTACGTCTGATGGACATATGGAAAATGGTAGCCAGACTATCTAACAAGAGAAACCATGTCTGGTGGATATAAAATACATAGTTAGTCACTCTGACTAAGAAAACATTCAAATATAACAAACTATTTCTGAAGGACATACAACGTAAAGTTAGTCCATGTCAGATGGACATACAAATAATATTAGTCATTCTGACTAAAGAAAACATTCTAGTAAAACCAGTTATGTCTGATGGACATACAAAATAAGGTTAGTCACTCTGACTAAACACAACATGTCTGATGGATGTAGAATTAATATTAACAATATTACACAACATCCCATGTCTGAGGGACATAGCAATCTAGGTCAAACATTTGGTATAATACTCATGGATACAGAAGAGGCTTCCTCTGCGTGGCGGTGGTGAGTCCGACGCCTGGCACAACGTGACCACCAGTATTTTATGCCACTAAAGATTGGTGCAAAAGTTCTTCCTTCGATGTATTACAATGAAGTGAGTCCCTGGCGATTAGTTATATATAGCTACGAAACTGCGTCGGAACAATTCCGGCCAGGCAATCTAATGAGAAGAAGGAAGGAGGGGAAGAGTGGGGAAGAATTGCAAGGAAAGACCACTGGTCCAATGGCGCTCTTTGAAGGAGTGTCGAGTTCATGAAGACGTCGTTATTGTCCAACCACGTGTGTTCAACGAACACGACGCTGCAATGCCGGCGCTCCCGGAACGGCTCGCCAGGGCATGGTGTTTGTATCCGGCAACATCCATCCAGGGTGAGTCAATATTTGCTACATTTTATTGGAATAGATTAGTTCTAATTATCTTGCTTTGAAGGGTTTATAGAATACATGATTGTAGATGTCATTTTATATAAAGGACATGCTACATTTCGTATAGGCAAATTACTTTGGTATAATCTGTGTTTATAATAATCTGCTTATATAATAATCTTACCTTACTATACTGTCTTTATTACAACAAGATATAGTTATTTAATGAAGTTTTTTCCCTTGTTAATTTCAGTCTCTTAACTAAAGTTAATATTTAATTTGTTGTTGTTCTTAGAGTTCACCTTTTGGGTTCCACTTTACTAGCTGTTTATTTATATTCTTATTTAACAATAATATATATATATATATATTGTTTTAAAACTATGTTAACTTATGGACTTTATTTTTATAATTCTAATATACCCTCTGACCCAAGGTTTTTTTCAAGTTTGCCCTTTAACTGTCTAGCAAATTCGGATCGTTTCAGTTTTAATTATTTTATCTCCTTAAAATCAAAAGATATTGTGTGTATAGTTACCAACATACTCATATAATTCCGACAAAAGTGATTAAGCCTAAACAGTGATATACCAAACAAAGAGATAGGTATATGGAAGTAGGAAGGGTTCGTATTTCAAACCACTTTGACACCTCTTGGATATGTATGTAATTAATATTTTCATAAATAATTTATTCTCTCCTTAATATTTACAGAAATTGTAACTTGATTTTCCTATAGTTTCATAGACCAATATCTCTTAGAGATGGTTATAATAATGTTTTAAAAAAAGCATTTAGCTTAAACAAATATATTGTTCTATGACTATAATATATATACATTTTCTTTCAGTTCTATTCATAAAAGCATCACATATTGTATTTGTTACTATCAAATAAATAGCAAAATAATTGGAAGTGTATTTTTATCTACAGCTTTTTATATTGTATATGAAAATTTAAAATTATTACGTAAATATTTGGAAGTGTAGGTGATGTGTTGTTCTGTTTAGTTTATTTTGATACGTCAACAATAATATCATGTTGATGTATTCTTGATAATATCACTTTTTAAAATCAACACATTATATTATTATTTTTGAGATAAATTCAGGAATGAATTCTTATTTAAAGCATATTCTTCTTCTATGCTGTTTAAAATATTTTCTTCGGAAATATTGTAATCCAACATCGGAGTGGGTGAGACTAGGCTCGGCATTGTTCCTTTCCTGCAAAGAGAAATCTTCAATTTCTATAACTAATCTTATTGGGTATAGTAATTTCAAATGAAATAACTTAGGTTCTTTGACTCAGGATTTCCCAACGATACGTGCTCGAATCCCGATTAAATACTTCAAGGAAAACATAATATGAAAGAATCGAATAACTTGTCGCGAATTCACTAGTCTTGGGTCCCGAGGTTCTAAAAACCTTTGCATGTTACTAAGCAAGCAATAAACATTAATTATTATTCTTAAGCACCTCTATTTTCATACATTTATCTATAAATGTTTATATAGTAAATAAATACATACCTTAAGTCTGGTAAGTATGATATATCATCTTGTGTCACAGCCTGTAAAAAAAATATATCGAAACAGTCACTTAGTAATCATATCCATTAACTACGTTAAGAGGCTCCAAAATTGAAATAATTTTATCAATTGGCCATTTAAAAAGAAGCTATTCCGAATCCACCATTTTTGGATTTCTGTTTTGTGTAATAAAAAAGAGATATATGGACTGCAGATCAAATTGATGGCTTTCCCTATTTAATAAAACGAATTAATTTGTTATCCTCCCCGATGACCGTGCATTCTAAACTTTGGACTCGCATTGCTCTTGGTCTAAGACGTCAGGGCTCGAGTTTCAACAGGATGAGGTTGGTTCTCAACATGCGATATATCATTTTGGTTTTCTCATTTTATATTTGGGTAAGTTTTCTCTAAAACTACCTTTCTCATTCCTTATATTAATACCTTCGAGCACAAAATATAGTTGCATATTTCTAATAATATAAAACACTGTATTAGTATCTCCAGAGGTAGCAGAACAGTTTTTAGATTTTGATTCACATTGAATTTAACTGGAACTAACGTGTAACTCAAATAACACTTAAACATTCTTTTAAACGAAAATTACTAAACTGGCGCTCAGCCCGTCGTGAGTCCGTGTGTCCGTGTGTGTTTGTGCGCGTTCTTCGTCTTGCTTCGTTTCTATATGTTCAGGTGTCCGCTGCCAACCCCGCCGATTGTCATCGTGGGTTGGCCATTCACAAGCAAAACAATAACATCATAATCGTTCCATATATATGTATATATATTTATGTCTTCTTTCGTTTCTTGTTACCCTTCCACTGTCTTCCGTCTGTCCCTCCCCTTTGTACATTGTACGTGTTGTCCTGGTCTTGGTGACCCGCTATGAGCGATGGGGTGGGTTTTTTGTATAATTTTCCCACCCCTAACCTATAGAAAGCAAATCATCAGCCCGAAAGGGCGCCAATACCATTCGTGTTGTGTTTGTTCTCATCCCTATGTCGTGTCCGTTTTCTAGAGCCCTTCGGGGCTGGTGTTAATGTTTGTTTCTATATGTTTTCTCGTGTATTTATTCATGTCTCAATATATGTTCACAAAAGAAAATAAATAACCATACAAACAAACTTCAAAAAAATGTCAAGCTATATACATTTTTTAATGAGTTGGTTACTTTAGATAAAATCATATTTCTTATCGTGAATACTGTTGTCATTCGGTTTAGTTCTCATGTAGGTGCTAGGTGAAAATATCGTCAACCTTATGTCAAATACACGTATGTGCAAAATTGATATTTTGAGAACAATTTTGCTAATAAATGGGCCCATAAGATATTTTGAAATATGATGTTTAATAAACCTTAAATGGTATTAGATTACTTACATTTATTTTGGTAGTAAACTATCCCATCGATATAATAAAAATAAATATTCTATACAGAATATATTATAGAACAGAAAGCCTTATTTAGGATTTAAGAATTAAAAGTATATTTTTCATCACAAAATTTACTAATAAACTCTCCCTTGTTTCTTGTACTTACAATCTTAAAATAGTTTCATATCTACTATCCCAATAAAAGAAAAATCTCAACATAAATATTACAGTTTGAATCGCCCTTTTATAAAATAAAAATTAGAAAAAGATGTATTCATTGATACATGGTATTTATAGTTTTGCCTATAGCACACAAGAACAGAAGCCCTTGACATTAGGCCGACTACGCAAGGGCCTAGGGGCGGCGGCTTTAGGGGGCGGCACATTTTGAATAACATTATTTTTATCATCATATTTGGTTTTTAATAACTAAGTTTGAAAATAATTGACTAACATTATCGAAATAGTTCAAACTAAAGTCAGAACGACCATATTTCTTTTTAAATAACTGTACTTTGAAATCGCTTTGTAACTGATGTCAGTCTCCCCTTCTTCATAATGTTAACTCAATTTACTGCATGACATGCACAGTACATGCCTGATTATTTTTCATATAAATAGTTTCTCTAATACTAATTTCCGCCCCACCCTCCTTCCCCCCTTACCCAAACACCTCCTTCCAACGAAACTTCCTAAAACACATGACAATAGTTAAAAACGCCTGATTATCTTTCGTAAAAATATATTCTTGGAATCTATTAGATCTGGTTATTAAGTGCATTGAGGCATAGCGCCTTAGTGGTCTTTACCACAGCTTGGAGCTTTTGGTAAAGTAAAATACCTTTCAAACCATTCTAATTAATATCTACTAATAAGATAAAAAAAAAAGGTCCTACGAAAATTGATTTATGTGAAATTGAATGTGCCCCATACACACTAGATAACTGTAATTGACTCAATTATAACTAGCAAATTTCATCAAAATTGTATTTTTGCAATAACATGAAGATAAAGAGTTGTTTTAAATAAGGGAAGGAGGCAGACTAGCCAATTATCCTATACGGAACTCAATATAATCCCCTTATACTTAAGCTATACCTTTGGAAAGAATTATTCAAGAATAAGAAAAGTGATGACATGTTATAAAATACACCGAAAGGAGATACGGTACCTTATAGAGAAGACAACGTAACCCAAAACTAAGTTAAAAGGAGTGAATATGACCGTTGGTACCGAGACTAAATATTATTTTAAGTTAATTTTATATCCTAGCTCTGGTGGCGAATTTAAAGTCAAACAAACACCTATTAAGAATAACCCATATGTCTCTAAGTATAAGTTACCATATATATTTAAAAATTCTACCTTACTTTTAGATCGATAGTTATTTATGATAGAATATAAAATATACAGGCTGATAACGAACAAACTCTGCGTTCAAAAGACAAGAATAATAATTGGCTCTTGCCATCTTTTAATTTTGTTACTGCTTTATTCGCTTAGCAATCTTCAAAATATGACCATTAATTTTAGTTTTCATTCTTCTCTTCAGAATGCACAACGCATGAGTCAGGCATTTTGATGCTAAAATCAGGAAACTAGCCTCTTCTATTTTATTGCTGTGAATGATAATTATAATTTCACTACCCCTTTTTTACAAGCTCTGGTGGCATTTTAAGATGATAACTGTGCACTGAAGATTAAGAAGAACTTAACCTGCAATTGCCAAGAGAGTCAGTGGATCCCTTTGTAATTGAAGCCCCTACTCGCGAGTCAAAGTCAAACACACTAATAGTGCGGTAAACCCTGTCAATGTCTTTCAAATTTTATCCAAATGTATCACCAATTTTTTGTAGGAAACTAAGAGATTTTCTTTCTAATACTATTATTCAATTGTTATATTAACCGGTTGTAAAATGGGAAGGGGTATGGCTGTACGTTTTTGAATAACTGTATAACATAACGTGTATTGAATAATGAGAATTGGTTTTCTATGATTGGTTACTTAAACCTACCTGTTAAGTTTTAATACATCTGCAGCCATACTTTTTCAAGTTAACTTACTTGTTTATTGTAATCCTCTTTCACTTTTCTGTTCACTTGCCGGAACTTCTCTGGATCAAAGTCATTAGTTTCTTTCTGAAAAACAAATAAGTGATTTAAATAAATATTGAATTTCTCAGTGCTTGGCAATAAACTTACTTACTCTATGGCATTGGGAACTCGAAAGTTCATTGCCACACTCACATAAGACCGCCACATCTCCCTATCCTAAGCTAGTTCTATCCAGTTCACCTCATTACAACCTATCCCTATCCTAAGCTAGTTCTACCCAGTCCACCTCACTACACCCTATTTCATTCAGTTCCATTCTAATGTTATCCTACCATCTTCGTACTGTAAATAAAAGAAACTAGGTTAAAAAAACTTTCACAATAAATATATTTATAGCACATTTTAGGTAGAGAACGCCTACTAAGTATTTTGAGATAGTCAATTTAAAAAAAAAAACACAGAACCTAGTGGCGTCATAAATTAGGCCTATATCTGTCACGAAAATGGCAGCTATTAGAATATTATAATTGTGAGATTAAATAATTAATTATTTCCAAAGATGATTAAAACCCCTGTTTGACATATAAAAGTATGACAATTTGGCGAAATAATCAGAATCCCTATCTATTTAATTAAAATTTTCATGAAGTTGTAAAGTTAGATTAGATTTGGTTAGTTCCGTTTACTTATAAATATAAAAATTATTTAACATTTATTTTTAGAATTATATATATATATAATTCTAAAAATAAATGTTAAATAATTATATTATATATATATATATATATATATATATAATTCTAAAAATAAATGTTAAATAATTGTTATATTTATAAGTAAACGGAACTAACCAAATCTAATCTAACTTTACAACTTCATGAAAATTTTAATTAAATAGATAGGGATTCTGATTATTTCGCCAAATTGTCATACTTTTATATGTCAAACAGGGGTTTTAATCATCTTATATAAGTATATATATATATATATATATATACTAGAGGATTTTTTTAAAGTTGGAAGTTCTGAAAATCTATTATTTGAGTGGGCTTATTTGGAAAACATTTTGGTTCGTACTGACTGCTGAAAATAATTTTTTTGTTTACAAAGTTGGAAGTATATGTCACCGTAAATGCATAATATAGTGAATAACGAGAAATATTTGGTGGATTCGTCAACTGGAATATATGCAATAACTTAATAGGTTTTAGATTGGGCAAAGTCAAAAGGCTTTTGCAGGGATTAGACCTTTTGCGATAAATTGAGGAACACATTATTAATTATGTGGATGTATATTCACACTTCCTCCAAAATTCAAGCTTTTCAGGAAATACTTAGGCCTAAGATTATGGCGGAGCGATATACTGTGAAATAGGTGATTCGTGCGATTTTTTTCTAAATTATTGTTTTGTCTTAGTCTTAGTATATATATATGGCTGACCTTTTTTTTGTGTCTAATAAGAATAATACCCAATGTACTAGCATTCTTTCCCTGCCATTGGTGTGCTTAAAATGTGGGCACACACATTTACTCAGGCTGTATCCAAATAGTCAAGTACACTTGACTTGATGCAGACTTAATGACTGTACACTTAACACGCACTTGAGATCAAAGACTGCAACAGACTATTCGAACGACAAAATATCCTTTTCACACCATTGAGTCGGCAGTGTTTCTTCCTACCAATGATCTTAGAAACTATTTTAAACGTCATCTATCAGGCCGAATTAGCGTAAGCAACTTATAGATTTGTGACTTGTTTTCACTGCACATGACAAATTAGCCAAATTATCCAACACAACACAATATAACACAACAAAGCAACCAGCATATTTAACGTACGTTATCAAAGCTCACATTATTCTACGAGCTCTCTCTTTAGCAGACAAAAAATTAAACAATTGCCGATCTAACACCGCATCGACGGCGTGTCAAGGGTAACTTTCTGCTGCCCTTGGACTCAGGGGCGTGTGAGGGGTGCATTTGCACACATCGTAACAATTCGGATGGATTTGCACTTGATCACATGATTGCTAATGTAACTACAGCTACAGATAAGGACTCTTGTGTCCAGAGCAATCAGATACTTTAGCATAGATTTCTTACGAACTACGGACAAAGTCTGTGTTGGGGCCTTTTCATGGACCAATATTTTTCTCCTAAAGCAGATAAATTACTCTATTGTATAGGCCCTATCATTTGATTCTAAAGTTAATTGAAGTTTACCTACTTTGGTTTATTTAAATGTTGAGAATTAACATTTAATTACATTAACAAAAGTAATTAAATCAATTGTTCACTGATATTAATGCAATGTATTTTCGTTAATTTATATTTGTCACCGTTTTAATTTATAGATTGGATACAAAATACGATAATAGACCCCACCTGGCAATTATAAAGATGGTATGGAATGTGCATTCAGCCCTTTAGTCCCTAGACTAAAACATCATCTTTAAAATGCTCATTGAAAATTGTAAATTTAGTACGAATAGTTTCAATGTCTAGATTTTCAAGTTTTGATAAGTTTCTTCCAGATGGAGAATCTTGTTTCATCTTTATTTGGAAATCTATGTCTAGTAGATGTTCTATTTAGACATCCAGGAACCCAACACTTATATTTATAGTACACCATTATAAATTGAACACGTAAAACATTTTATTATTAACAAAATACTATCACTCTTAAAACAGTATATACAATCATAAAGTAGAAAACGCCATGACAGTTCACTATTGTAAAGTTTGAAATAACTAAAATAAGGTTGAAGTAGTTCCTATAAGATATATCCGACCATGGTCTAAAGTATCGGAAGAGATTATCTCCCGAGGAGATACAATTCAGTCGCCTCGGGGGTGGAACCAAGTATCATGCACTCTACCATTATTAATATAAACAGGTTAAAAATAAATTTGGTAGTTTAAATATTATGATACATTCCGATATTACTCTTAACATGTAAAGTACTACTGAAAAAATTGCATCAAGACAGGTCAACGCTTGGTAGCTTGTTATTATTATTATTATTATTTAGCACCGCGTCTTACTACCCGTTCGGGTTATACGCTTTATAGTACTAATTACGCTAATTGATTGGGAATTGGAAAGGTTGAATTAGAGGAAGTGAACCCGCATTTGCGTGGAGGGAGAGTGGTAAACCATTTAGGAAAACCACCCCAGTTCACCCGACCGAGATTCGAACATCGATCTCTCCGTCCTCAGCGGTCGAGCTCAACACGACTAGTGCGTTGGCCAACTACGCCACCGAGGCGGGCAGGGTAGCTTGTTATAAAAAAAAATCCTATGAGCCAGATTAGTTTTATTTATTGGAACTTAGTTTTCACAATTTGAATGGAACACATGCTGTCTAAAATGTGTATGTATATATGTAATATAATGTTAATAACTAGATTTTATCTGGGCTATCTGCCTAATCAATGATTGTAGACTTCTCCATATTTATATTTATTTAATAATATTTAGCACCGCGTCTTACTACCCGTTCGGGTTATACGCTTTAAGTACTAATTACTCTAATGGATTGGGAATTGGGAAGGTTGAATTAGAGGGAGTGAACCCGCATTTGCGTGGAGGGAGAGTGGAAAACCATTTAGGAAAAACCACCCCCAGTTCACCCGACCGAGATTCGAACCTCGATCTCCCCGTCCTCGGCAGTCGAGCTCAACACGACAAGCGCGTTAGCCAACTACGCCACCGAGGCGGGTTTCTCTAAATTAATCTAGAGCATTAATAATGTAATGTCTCATATATGACGATTACTTATTATTTTTAAAAGATTGAAAATAGTTTGAATGGCTGCTCTAGCGTAGGCTTATAATTTTACTTATTTGATACAAATGTAATATTTAACATGACCTTGTTAAGAGAGAATATAGGCAACATGACACGCAAGGTTAAGAATGGGACCAACTTAGAATAGGCGCTTTCCGGGTTTTTTTAGTGACGAATGTGATTTTGGACATACAAGCCTAACTGAACAAATTGTAATTTCTTCGCGTTAAGCATATGCTATAAGAATTCGTCAAACCCGGTGGTCTTGGGACAAAGTGCTCGCCTCAGGACCCAAGATTCGTGAGCTCAAACCCAGCAGAGGTAAACAGATTTTTCTTTTGCCAATAAAGCCGTAGGTCCCATGTCAAGTGTGGCGTGTAAAAAAAACTTGGAAGGTGTGTGAAAATAACTTTTCCGGCAAAATTGGTAGGCCCTCGCCCATAGAAAATCTCATGTGTTGATATAATCCCCTGGTTCAGAAAGTGCACGTTAAATACCTCAAATAGATAAAAAAACAAAACTATAGGATTGCATTTGTTGTTTTGTTTGATTACATTCTAGATTATGTATTAATTAATTTATTTATCACTTGTCAAGCAGTTTTTCTGATGATCATGAGCCATACAGCTAAACTATCACTAAAGCCTTCTATTCATCCACCTGGGGTAAAATACCATTTACAAATATATTCTAATTCGACTTAAAACCTATAAATTATATACCACTCTTACATTTCAATACAGGATACTAGGTTAAGAATAGCCTTAGTGTTAAACGTTTATTATTAATATTATTATTATTATTATTATTATAAGTCACAAAAATTAATAAACAAGGACATATTTTAATATAATTATGATCTAACGTTCGATAACAATGTCGACTAAACAGCCAAACATCATGTAGGCTAACACCAAAATAATGTTTGCCACACAAAACTAGCAACTTGCGACTGACAGACTTCTTAGGTAAGTTTAAAATAGCTGTGTTTTGCCTTTCCAATAGGACGTTTGGTTTACATTACTTATCAATAGGGGGATTCAATGGTACTGAGCCCAGCAGGGTTATTTTTATATTTAGACCTACACGTAGTGTTAAACAGTACTGTGCTCTGTGAGACCGGCAGAGTTGAAGTAGATTCACGCTCTGCGACTTTAAAACGGCCCCTTACATAAATAGGGGTAGAGGGGCGTTATTAACCCATGGACTTTTTACAAATAAATTCTAACTGTGCTTTCCACCTGCTTCGGTGGCCACGTGGTTCAAGACATCACTCTCGTGTAAGACTAGACTGCTGATGACAGGAAGATCGGGATTTGAATCCTAGCCGGGTGTAATGAGCGTGGTTTATACGAAATGGTTTTACACTCTCCCTCCACGAAAATGTGTGTATACTTAACATAAATTCAACCTCCCTCTACCATAATTCACTAACGAACAGATACGTAGGCCTATAAACTGAACAGGTAATAAGACGTATTGCTTTATAAAAAAAACTATTTTTACCAATTATTTAATACAATATAATCCTGTAAATTCAAAATGAAAAAGTTTCTAACAAGTCAACTTTTTTTGTGTTGTTTTTATAATATACCCTTAAAGAGGTAGTAAAACACTATTTTGAACATCGTATATAATACATCTATTTTAGACTTGGCAGGTGTTGTTCATGACTCCTATAACAGCCATCATAAAATTATTGGCTTTCTCCCAAAATTTAATCGAGACTTTTGACGTAATACATTTGGAGCTCCGTGGAACTGAGACGCAATGTAGACCTATACTTTCACTTTAAAAAAATACTTTGCTGGATTATAAAGGCCTTATTATATGCATCAATGAATGTTTTATAATATAGCATGCTTTCTTCATAGCAAAAGTCAAACCTATGAGTAGTGGTTGAAATGACATTACGGTGCCACTTTCTCCCATAAGGTTAACATTGATCCTCCACTCAGAACGTGGAGGATCACTTTCTCGTGTGGAGGATCACTTTCTC
>CABFOV010003983.1:25782-58183 GCA_902141375.1 Timema poppense | reverse complement strand
CCGCCTTTTCTTTCATTAATTATGTTTTGTAAGGGTGGTACAATTGCTCTCTCGTATTTTTACGCGCGTTTCCTGTTAGTTCACAAAGTGTTTTTCTCAAAGGTTGACGTGCGTCACCACCGCGGCTCAACTCCTCAGTTTCTCTTCGTGTCTTGCATTCTCTTTCGTTAATTAAAATAAACCCACTCTCATCCTAACTTGTATAAATGTGCGTCTGATCAGAAATCACCAAGATCATCCCATCACAACCACAGGTAGGCCTACTTGGGTTACTGCTTTACCGGATCTTCAGCATCAGGTAGGATCTCACTATGTCTACTTACGCACACATTAATTGATTAATTCTCTCTCTCAATCAAATTAAAACCACTGGGTGAGATCTAGTACACTGAAAACAGAACCTTGAACAGCAGACAAGTCATCAACAACCGGTAAAGGATAGTGCTCAAGATTTAACGAAGGGTTTACTGTCACGCTGAAATCTCCACACACCCATGGAGATTTGTCGGCCCAAGGAACAATTACCAGAGGTTTTCCGCAGGTGTGACTATTGGCTTTCCGAACAAAACCACTTGATTCCATTTCCTCAAAGGCCTTCTTGGCAGAATTCCTCAAAGAAATAGGAATGACACGAGGGCCATAAAATACCGAAATGGCCCCCTCTTTCAGAACTACATTAAATTCCACACCCTTAATGTCACCTGGTACCTTTTTGATAACTGATGGATATTTAATCCTGAGTAGGCCCACCACATCGCCTTGTAACTGCCAAACATAATTGATGGGAAAGATAGCATTTCAAGCCAGATGAATATGGCTGATCCTAGATATGTCCAATAATGAGGGGAAGGAGCCCCGAGCCCCTACTAAGGGTAAGGTAGCAGACTGCCCTGACAAGTAATTCTAACAGGGGTTCCCCCCAATGGATCTAGTTTATGCCCAGTGCAACCCCGAATTGGAGTGGTATTCACCAGAGGAAGGTGTTTGAAATGTGCATGATACAATAAGACTAGCGCTGGCCGCTTTATCAACTTCCACGGTGAGAGGTACACCATTACTTCCAACTGAACACTACTGCAAGCTGGTGCCTGACTACAGTTGATCATGTGCAAGTCACAAGATGAAGTAGCATGGGCAGACACAGAAGGTATGTCCTCCTGAATTTGACGGACAACTTCTTGATACTGAGAGGAATCTTTGACCCTGTGACAAACCTTAGTAATATGTCATCTAAAATTACAGTTATGACATTGCGCATTTTCGAAGGGACAATAAAACCTAGCATGAGGCCCAACACAACGCGCTTTGAGACGGCTGATGATTGGGTCCTGACGAGAGCTGAGGTTTTGGTCCTTCACTGGACTGGATTCTTGAATTTCTTGTTCTTCTGTTGATATGGGTGAACCGCGTTGATGAGATTAGGGTTGTCGCTCTCATTGTCTGGTGCAGTGGCTGATCCAGGGATCTCGTAGCGAGTGGCAAGAGCAACCATGGAACTGAAGTTACGCTCTTCATTCCTGATCTTGTCGCGAACCAGACGAGACAAGACTGTGACTTGAGGGCGTCATCTAGGAATGTTCTGAAGCTACAAGGGGCAGCAAGATGACGTAAAGATAGGCTGAAGGCCACGTAGGACTCTTCCTACGCCGTTTGCGAGAACTAAAGGCAGAACGCTCTTCGTACACTGAGCTTGTGGTAGCGTAGTGAGTTTCGAGGAGAGTCTTTATTAGGGTGAAAGTCTTAGTTCCCATCGTGACGGGCGAGCTGAAATCTTTTAAGACCTGGTAGGTGACTGGTCCAATGCATCTTAGGAACCAAGCAACTCTTACGTCAGCTGCAATTGTTTCAGTGGTGCAGAAATGTTCAAATCTGGCAAAATATGTCTTGATGTCCTCAAGATAAAAGTCAAAAGTGGAAAACATCGACATGTTGAGACTGTTGGCGTACGAAAATTGTGCACAAGAGAACTACCCACACGATACTAGACACAAAAGAAACTCAGGATTCTTGAAATAAAAACAATAATCACTCGTCGCAATTTGTTGTAACTTAACTATAGTTTTGGATTGAGGAAGTTATTCGTAATTGAAAGATTTAAACATGATGGTAATAGATATAATGTGCCATTAGAATATGAACTTAGCATAGCGTCGCCATTACTTGGTTGAGAGCACCGGAAACAGAAAAGAAAAAGAGAGCAAAGTATAACAAAACTTACAGCCTTCTGGCTGCTACATAACGCTGCAGAAAAAAGTTTTTCAATTCTTATACGAAGAAAAAACCTATCTTCGCTCCACGATAAGACCAAATCACCTGTGTCTGCTGAATGCATACCCAGAGAGGCTAAACAAACTTGAAATAAGAAAACTAATTAGTGGTCTTATAGCCAGTGACTAATATAGGAAAAAGGTGTAAGGAAACCTTCTTTAGTTTTCAGTGTTTCATAATTTTTAGTTAGGCCACATCATATATAATGTTTCTTAATTTGTTTTGTGTGTATTAGTTTTAATGTTTGGAATGATTAAAAACTTATAAAAATGCAAAATGGGACCGTTAAATACAGGTAAACCTCGTTATAAGTGTTGTCACAATAACGTAATTAAGAAATAATAAAAATAATACATGGTTGGCTCTAATTTCACAGTCACCCTGTGCGGTGGTGACGTGACCTTGTTCACGTACATTCCAGTTAGGACAATGATCCTCACTGTACAATTTGGTGTTAGGGGGGTGGTGGTATTGACAATATTGGAGATGTATGGGCAAAAATTAAACAGCCCTGTATGAAGGAAGTTTGAAAAAATATTTTGCCGGAAGTTTTTGATTCTCATGATTTTGATTCTGAATACAAGCTTTCCAATTCAAGACATGAAATCGTTGACAAAGCAAGGTGTTGGATTTGAGGACGTAGACCAGGCAAATGTGGATGGATTGCTCCAATCACCAATGAAGTTCTTCTAGATATAGAAAATGGCATAAAGTATAAAGAGGAAGAGCCCTATGTTGCTTAGCTGATCAAACAACTTCAACCAAACAAATTGTTGAATTTTTTAAGCAAATTGACAGTGCAATTAAAATCATTGAAGAGAATGATCCTAACATGGATATAAGTGCCAAATTCGCCAGAGAGATTGAGTTATTCAGCTTGCTACAAAGCACTATATGGAGAGAGAAAGAAAGCTGCCCTTCAGCCGAGTCTTGACCATTTCGTCAAAAAATTTGAAAATTTTCAGTATAACGACCCAGGGCCTTCCCGACAGAAGAATCTGTCAGGAAAGAGCCTTCAATAGAGCAGGAGATTACCGTCCCAGGGCCTTCCAGAGAGCAAGAGCTTACAGTCCAAGGGACTTGAAGAGAGCAAGAGCTTACCGTCACAGGTCCCTCAAGAAAGCAAAATCCTACCAAAGCCTAGCATCCAGGGACCGTCAAGAGAACAAGAGCTTAGCGTTCCAGAGCCCTCAAGAGAGCAAGAGTTTACCATCTCAGAGCCTTCAGGAGAGCAGAAGCCTACTATCCCAGAGCCTTCCAGAAAGCAAGAACCTTCCATCCCAAGGCCTTCAAGAGAGCAATAGCTTACAATCCCCGGGCCTTCAAGAGAGCAAGAGAGTGATAATTAAGATTGGCCAGATTCAGTTAATTTATCATTCAATTGAAGATTAACAGTAAGTTTACCTGTAGCATTGTATTAATTAAATAAATTTATTAAAAATTGCATTTGCTTACAAATTTCAGGGAATTAAAGGACAAAAGGTGTGTGCTACCTATAGTATTGTACTAGTTAGATAAATTAATACAAATTGCATTCATTTACAAGTTTTATATTTTTATTCACTTCTTTTCCTTTGGAGTAGTATCTATCTCACCCATGTTATAATCAATTCCCTTTACGCGTTTTTGTGTTACGCGATTATTTATCAGAACCAATCACTCGCGTAGTGCGAGAGATAGCTATATTACATTTGCCTGGTCTCAAAAATGCTATCCCCTATAAAAACACATGACTATTTCTAGACCCCTATTAAAAACGTTCCTGCGCCACTGTAAGTCTGAAAGGATGTTTTATTCAAATTTAATCGCATCATATTATAGTTTATACTGATCACTTTTAGTGAGGTCATAATAGGGCCTACTGATGACGTAATGGCTTGTGAACGTTAAAATAAGCTGGTCAATAGAAAATCATCACGGTGATATGAACTAGGTAGGGCCACCTGTTTATATAAATCAAGATAAACAGTCCCATTAGAGCATACAGTTTGTATTTGTTTTATTTTATTTTTTTATTGAAAACCATTCATTTACCATTCACATAAACAGGGGGAGAAAAAAAATGTTTGCAAAATTATCTGAGCTACAGCCCGTCCGATAAATCGGATGCTATGCACTGGGAGTACTTTTGTGTGTTATCTATTGCACAATATCATATTGTACTACAACATGGTTTATTATAGCTTTTTTTCACAACAATGATCGATTAACAAAACTTTTGCACTATCATTTTATTCTTAGGTTAAATTATTTACATTAATGATAATATTTTTAGGTAAATTTGAAAACAAACTATATTGATAAAATTTACAGTTTCTTGGAATTCTTTCCAAAAAAAATAAAATACTATTTTATGCTAAAACCTTCTTTGTTAGAAACAAGATTATGACACATCAGAACAAGGTGCCTTTTCCTACAGATTGCACACCTTAAACTAGCTTCGCACCTCTTAGAAATGTGCCCCATCCTCAAACATAAAAAGCAGAATACATTACTATTCAATATTTGTCGCTTTTCATTAAAAGTCATTTTCTGTGCCTTAAAACAATCCTCACTTGCATGACATTTGTCACAAAACATACCATTTCCTATCCTTTTAAGAGTACCTTTGGCGTTTATTAGTCCAGCGGTAGTAGGAACACTGTCTTTAACTTGGTATTGGCCTCTCTTCTTTCTTGTTGATATATGATCCACTCCTACTCCAAAACCAGCTATAGCAAAGGAAATCCTTTCTTCTCCTTCCACTTTATTCTTCATGAAAACCATGATATCACTTAACCTACTTTTGATTGTTCTTCTCCATCAGGAAGTGCCGTACCAGTAGATCTAGAAGTGTTGGAGTTCCTCTGCCACGCACGTAATAGCTCCTATGGCATGCGTGCCTCTAAAAAGGGGTACAACATAGCAGCACACTTGTCAGTTGTAATACCAAGAGTATCCATGGCTCTTTGGTAGGACTCAATTTTGTTGTATAATGTGAAAAGTCGAATTCTCTCTGATGGTTGCAATGCATTGTGTATTACTAGCTTTAACAACTCTCTAACATAAACTTCTATGAGAAAATCCTAACAACCAAATATTGACTTTAAGCTATTAATCACTAGGGAGTTGGAGGGACACTTTCCACAAGATCCCGAGCTCGTGTACTAGGAATAAGTATTGGAATATATCCTCTGGAACAATATTACAATCTTCATGAATCTTCTTGAGCTGACTCCAAAATTGCAACCAATCCCTCATATCACCTACAAATTTATTTAGTTCAATCACTGGAAGCTTAAATTTTTTCTTACATACAGTGTTTATGCTAGCGCTTACACTCGTGACATCATCATCATCACTCACGTTCATAACATTCAAAGTTTTATTCTTACACACATTAAATTTCATCACATTTTAATGAGCAGCTTCACTTTCTTTATCTAAATCCCACAATGTCGAATCTTCTTCTAACATAAGGTTAAATATGTCTTTTTCTATTGCATTTAATTAACGAAACTTCTGCTCCAGCAGGTCATAACAAGCTTGTACATTACCTTGTCTCTAATGTGCAACATAAGTTCCTTATTAAATTTCAATGCTTTAGTAAATGCACTACGCAAAAAGTACGGGCCTTTTTTTTAAACTTCCACAATTAGGCCTACACTCGAGTATAGCTCACACTTCACTCTTTTAAATTATAACTGTCCTGTCACGGTCACCATAAAATGTAAATTAAACTTAGCTACCCGCAAAGAAAATTTAGTACACAGTTATTCTTCAAAATATGTGAAATAACACATAAACAACGTTTACCTGATCTTAACTGCGATTGCATTGTTGACTTTAATAATACTTCATAGATAATTAAAAACCAAAGACTTAAGCAACTATGAGCAAAACATAAACATCACTAAAAACAAACTAGAATTCACAGCCCTCTTGATCAACTACAATTACTACATTCAATAGTTTCATGTTCCTCAAACTTATTTCAGTTCATAATAGTAGTAATATTATAACTTCTATTATATTATCAAGCTACTACTAAAAGGCCACGAACATTTTTATCATAATATCTAATGTTTAAGGGGATTCCAATTCATCAGGATATACAGGGTCCACTTGCCATAGGGCAAGCTGACACCCTGGACAGTTCGCCATTGACAAACGAGATAGCTAATGGATTTGTAACTGGCATTGATAGTAAAATCAATGTTTTGTTTTCAATCCTTCACATAAATACTTGTACCTTCCCGAATATGTTTGAATAGGCCAAATTTTATTGTCGCGGTCGATTACAGTGACTCAGAAACTTGTGAGGCTCATTTATTGTGATAGCTTTTACTTTAAAAAGCTTAAAGCCACAATTTTTTAAATGGCACAACGTGAGCTACAGAAATATGTAATAAAAATAGGAAGTCGCATTAAAAAAATAAATAAAAGTTACCTTAACGCCACCTTGACACCACAACCCACGGTCATACCTACCTTACCCCTTACTTTACCCTCAGATCCAAGTAAATTTTGTTTAAAGATTATTTTCTGTAATGCGTTATTTTCAAGACATTTTGGTGGAAAGTTTTTAAACTAACACTCAGTATATTTATGCCACTTACACCGGCCATCTTGGATAAGTGATGTCATAGAAACATTAAATTATATTTTTAAGAGAAACACCGGGATTCATACCATCCATACGTAAGAGATCTCACATCGACACATCTTACCTTTAAAAAAAATCCCATGGATTAGGCAAGTCTACATTAAGTTCCTGTACTATAACCCTTTTAATGTATCACGGTGTACGGCATTAAAAATAGTTAACAATTCACTTTTGAGCCTAAATGACTGTCTTTTTACTAAAGCTTTTTGTTGTAGTAGTCTGTGAAAGTTGATCATCATGGCGGATTTCGTAAAAGGTATGTAAATAAGATTATTTATAAGTTTTCTATTATTACTATGTGTTCTTTTTTTATATTGCACTTCTAATAATTTGTGTGTATTGAATATTTCAATAAATCTAAATGAATTTTTGTACGAGTCATGATTTTATTTATGGTTGTCAATTCAATATTTGTTTACATGTCAAGATTCATTTTGGCATATTTTGCAAATTTTTTGGTCACTCATTGGCTTAATTTTTTTGCTAAAGATAAACGTGTTTTTTAAACAATTTCAATAGGATCTAAATAATATTGCTATTAAATAATTTACACAATGTCAACTTAGCTTCATGCTACATACTTACAAATATACATCACTTGTTAAATTAACTTTATCCATTTATTTACTTTATGGCATTATAAACTTGAAGTTCATTGACACATAAAAGTACGCCACCTAACCCGAGCTAGTTCTATCCAGTCCACCTCATTACACCCTGTTTCTTTCAGGTCGGTCCATTTTAATGCTCTCCTCCCAGCTGCATCTAGGTCTTACCAATGGTCTCTTCTCATTGGTTTGCCAGTCATTACCCTGAACAATGTTCTAGAATCTTCCATTCACGCTGCATGTCCTGCCCACTGTAATCTACGAGATTTGATTTTCCTAACAATGTCTTTTGATGAGTACAGGGTATGTAAGTTAATTCCTCATCATGTATCCTCCACGCCCAAACTATTGATTAATAATTTTTAGAAAACGTTCACAATATTGCACCCACACAATTTAAAAGTAAAAACTAGTGTTCAAGTCTAGATTTGTAGTTGTAATCTAATTCCCACACTATCGATTTATCAAATAGGTACCAAACCTAGTCCATTTAGTAGTATTAGCACCGTGTCTTACTACCCGTTCAGGTTATACGCACTTACGCTAATGTGTAATGTTAGGGTGATTGTGAGATGAAATGGAGGACCTACANTAGGTACCAAACCTAGTCCATTTAGTAGTATTAGCACCGTGTCTTACTACCCGTTCAGGTTATACGCACTTACGCTAATGTGTAATGTTAGGGTGATTGTGAGATGAAATGGAGGACCTACAGTTTAACGTGGAATCCGAACCACGGTGGAGACCTGGCATTCCTCACATTCACAAGATGTCTTGTCAGAGGTGAAGGAAGGGTTTGGTAATCAGATAAATCTTTGCCGGGACCGAGAATTGAACCCCGGACGCCAGCATAGAAGTCTGACACCTTACCCCTAGACCACCAGGTCACCTACCCTAGTCCATTTGAATTAAGTACTTGTGTGGGGCTAATAAATCCTTTTTACTACTGAGGAATGGGGTGAGATTAATAACTTTTATCGAAGTTTAGTTCACTGATGCTTAAGCGTGTAAGATATCATAAATTAAAAATTTCCATTCAAAAGAGAAAGGTTAATTTTAGTTTACTAACAACAAATTTGCTGAGTGCAGTAATATTGAATTTTGGATTCATCTTTTCTAAAAATCAAGCATAATTTATTATCTGTAAAATCTCACTTTATTATAAATGTATTAAACTGGCTTAGCTTTAAGCCTATGTTGCATTGCATGCTTGCAGTTTGGATTGGTTATGCCTTATATATAGGATACGGACATAAGTTGGCCCAAAGAATATGAATCAAAAACATTCTCTTGAGAGTAATAATAACTTGTGATAGTAATGGGAAAAAATTATTATAACACACAAACAACTTCCACAAACTATTGATTAATTTAATAGTTTTAAGGAATCCTCTACAATATTTAAACCGAGTTAGATACTATCAGATAGTTATAAAATGACCAATATAATGTTTCAGAATATGATAAGAATTGTGAATAGTCTCTGGGTAAATGTAGCATATTCTAACAACACATTCAATTGGATGTTCCAGAACATAATAAAAACCAAAATACCTATATTATTTCCATCAATGAGTTTCTAAGCTCATAGAAAGATTGTTCTAAATAAATAAAACAAATAAAGCTTGATAAAATATTGTATATAACTTAATAGAACATTTCAAAACAAACAAGGATTGGGCTTTCATTGTTATAAGTAGGCCTACTGTCCTAATCATTGACAGGTTTAAATTGACTTTGAATTGTAATCTCAGTATTTAATATAGGCTTCTGACTGATTTCCATAGGAAGCTTGTAGTGCCACAGTCGGGAAAATGTATTTGTATTTGCACTTTTAGTTAGTTTTAAAATTAAAAGAGTAAAAATAAATAGTATAATAATCCATAAGGAAGTTTTATTGATAGGTTTTGATAATTTTTAGCCCCTGTAATTAATAGATCAAAAAAGACATATTTGCTGAGTGCCAAATTTTAGTAACTTTAGGGCCTAGATCAATGTTGGTGGCCGAAAGTTGGCTTCTTATAAAAATCTGACTTAATGGCATTAGGAAATTGAAATATCAATGCTGCACTAACAAAAGTACACCATCTATTCCTATTTTGAACTAGCTCTCTTCATTACACCCTATCTCTATCTTGAGCTAGTTCTATCCAGTCTATCTCATTACACCCTATCCCTATCTTCAGCTAGTTATATCCAGTCCACTTCTTTACACCCTATTTATTTCAGGTCAATTCTAATGTTATCCTGTCTGTGTCTGGGGCCTTTAATAAAACTTCTTCATTTCTTACAACAACCTCCTTACTATTACCTAACAAAGTTAAATCACCTGTGTATCCTGATAGCTGCATTGTACCGTTTAATGTCAACCATTCCCTACACTCTTGCATTACCCTAATAGAATACTCTAAGGCCAGATTAGGCTAAAGAGTTTTGGGGAAAGTGCATCTCCTTGTTTCAATCCATTATGTATTTTGAAAGGGCCTGATAAGTGACATCCGACCTGTATTTTACCACGTATGTAAGTCAAACATACCTCAATTAACTTGACAAGTTTTTTGGGAAAATTTGAGACTAACTAAAATTTAATGTAGGCTAATTTGTTTCTTTGAACTGAATCATAGGCTCATTTAAAATATATTTATAATTTATGAACCCTCATACTGTATTCCCACTTTTTTTCCTAATACTTTCCGAACAGTAAAAAGCTGATCCTTGGTCAATCTATTTTGTCTAAATCCACATTGATAATCTCCAATTATGCTATTTCTTCTACAGTTGGCGTTAATCTCATTAAAAAAATGTTATATTTAATATACGATACTGATAGCATGTTGGTAGTAGTGAAATACCTATGGCCATTACTAGGGAGCAGATTCTTGGGCAACAATATGGGATCTAGTTACCCCAACAGACAACAATATGGGATCTAGTTACCCCAACAGACAACAATATGGGATCTAGTTACCCCAACAGGCAACAATATGAGATCTAATTACCCCAACAGGCAAGCTACCACTTACAGCCATTATTATTTTGATTATTTAGCATTGCAATACCGCCTATTTGGATCATACATACATAAGCCTATTAATAGGCTTGGGATGAGAAATATTGAATTTAGAGGAAGTGTAGCCACATTTGCTTGGAGAGTAGGAAACCATTTAGAAAAAAAAACTGCTTCATCCAATCTGATTTCAAACCTCAATCTCCCTGTTATCGACAGTGTAACATACTTAAGATCATGTGGCCACCAAAGCGGGTTTACACACGATTTACATTTCTAATCACTAAATCAGGGGCCCCCAATTTTTTTTGATGGAGATCCATTTAAAAACTCATCATACTTCTGCTTTCAGACAAAACTTTAACAGGGACTAATGTTCAAGCCCTAGAGGATTATATTAATTCAAAAATGGTATTTACTTTCCTTTTAGTTATTTTACTTATTTATTATTGGTTGACTTCCATGTCTACTTCCCGCCCACCACTGAAATAGCATCATGTATTCTGTTTATTGCTATCTCGTCAAAGTCCTTACCGCGCTCTGCCGTTTGGTGACCACTGCACTAGATACTAGATAATTTAGCAACTTTTCAATTAAGTGTTATAGCTCCTCAAAGAAATTATCCTTCACTAGGTAATTTTGTCTTCTGTACATTGATGGTGAGCATATGATGCCACCATCCTATTGTTGATTAATAACCGCTTGACATTCTCTTTCTGTGTATTAGAAACCTGTGTCCAAGTTGTGTGTTTCAGTTCTGAGTTTTTTCCTGATTCTACCCTACCTTCTCCTGAACATCTAACCTCTTGTATAACCACAATATCTAATCCATCTAAGTCCCTGGCCTGTATAAGCTCCTAACAGGCCACGTCTTAATATCAGTCTCTTTCCCAGCTTTATTCTCCCATGATTCCCCCACAGTAGTCCCTGTCCGTGAATACTATTGGGGGACAATTTATTCCCAGTAACAGCCATGACAAACTTTTGGGTGTTTTTTGATGGGATTTTTTCTACCAGTGTGATCTCACGCTTACACCCAATCATAGAGCTGGAGAATCACCCCCATCTGCTGTCCCTTATTCAATATATTTGCAGTTACCCTTCGGATCTTCTCAACCTGAGGACGCACTGTGCTTTGGACGGTTGGGGCACACGAAACAGAAAATCTGTGTTTAGCAGCTGTAATATAAAAGTTTTCTTTTTGGCTCCAAATTGAATAATATAATAGTTACTACGCTAGACAAGCCACTGATTACTGTAAGACCTTAGATGAGATCGTATTCAACTCATTCATAAAAACTAAACAAGTAAACTACTGTGACAATGGAAGCAATTGTCGCACTTTTTTCTCACATGCGGTAGAAATATTTGTGAAACTAAGCCAAAGCATGAGAATATAGACATTGATAGATCTGGTTTCAAAATAAAGATATATTATAAACATTTACCCTACCGTACTGAATTTGATAAAACAATGTTGAATCACAGAAAAACTAATCCTTTCTTTGTTGTTGTTGTTGATAGTCCTATAAGTAATTCTTTGTAAACAACAGGTCTTGTAATCCTCTTTGGTGGCCTCTTGGCTTAGCTACTAGACTGGCAATGACGGGGAGATCGAGGTTTGAATCTTGGTCAGGTATAACAAGAGTGGTTTTTCCACTCTCCCTCTACACAAATGCATGTACACCTCCTAAAAATAAGACCTTCCTAATCCCTCAAATCATCAGTGTATAACCAGGACTGGTAGTAAGACGCGGTGCTAAAAAAAAGGTCTTGTAGACCTCAAACAAATTACAGACACATTAAGTTGACATAAACACCTCAATCAATATCTGACAATTTAAGGAAACTATTCCTAATTTAGATTTAATAAAAATTCTGTGATATTTATGAAATAAAGTTCGTTGAACAAAAACAATTTGTAATAAATAAAACGATAGAATGGTAGGAAAATAATAATACAGCACAAATAAAAGTAAAACCCCACACATATTACACATACTTTAATATCTCGGCTGAGTAATCTTACATTGACACAATCATTGGCTTTCAATTAAATTATTGTTATTATTTCTGTGACATTCCATTAAAATGTTGTGGTTTGTTAGGCTTTATTAAAAAACATACAAACCAGTTAAATAAGTCAATTTGAATTTAAAGCTGACATACATCATATACCTACCAAGTCACTAGCTTACATATTATGTTTACAAAGCTGACACTTTTATTTTAAATTTTGTTTTCTCAAAGCTAAAATATCTTTTATACAGTAGATGGGTGACTCCAGCCGGGGCTCCAATGTAATTTGCATGTCTGTACGTGACAAGCATTCACACTATCAGGCTGTTTACATGCTGCTCACTTTTTATTTGTTTCTTCTTTTATTTATTATTGTGCCGTAATTTTGTTTGAAAGTTAAATATGAGTGAAAAACGGAAGAAAGTGTTGGTGACGATGGAGGGGAAACTTAGCTCTATAAGAAGGCTAGATTCTGGAGAATCAGCAAAAAAAAAAAAATTGTTAATAGTTGGTAAATGTACTGTGAGGGATTGGGAAAAGAAACATGCAGCAATTGAAAAATGGTGTGCTAACCAAGTAACTGGTAAGTGGTAAGTAAGTGGTATACAAGTGAGATAAACAATTAAAAAAGGCAAACAAACATTTGCACATTGAGGAGACTTTATATTTCTGGCACAAACATGTGAGGGAAAAAAGGTTGACTAAAGGCCTAGTGACTTTACTGCCAGTGACAGATGGTTGGATAGATGGAAGCAACACTTTGGTGTTGGACAGTTAACAATTCACGGCGAGGTTTTATCTGCAGATAGAGCTGCTGTTACTAATTTTAAAACCTAACTTTTTAATCTTATCGATAAGGAGGAGCAGCTTTACAACTGCGATGAGACCGGACTAAACTACAAAATGTTACCGATGAAAAATATTGCATCAAAAAATGAAGATGCGACACTTTGATAGCAAACAACGTGTTACAGCTTTCGTGTGTGGTAGCACCATTGGAAGCCACAAATCAAGGTTAACACTAATCGGGAAAAAAAGGCATTTAAAAATTTGAAAAATATAGTCTTTGGCGTTGTGGATGAATGGGGGCATTTTTAAAATGTGGTTCCAAAAAGAATTTGCACTGACAGTTGAAAAGCATTTGGCTGCCAATAATAATAACTTGCCGAGGAAAACAATTCTTATTCTCAACAATACAATCATTTTATCAAATTGTAAATCAGCGATAATTGGGAGGAGGTCAAAGAACAGTGTGGTAGTGTACCCCATCATAAGCACATCACAAGTGGCGAGGGAGAAAAATTAGTCCATTTCATTGCTAGAAAAAAGTTTCCGGATGCGAGAATGCTGATTTAAAGGACATTACGAAATGGTTGGCAAACAATAAAGTTGACGAAATAACTGATGAAGATATTGTGACGATGGGTCTGAATGAAGAGGAACTCGTTGACAATAGCACCAATCGCATACCACGCTCTGAATGTTTCAAGGGAATCGAGCCAGCACTGCAGTACATTAGTCAGCAGGAAGAGGCGACGCCAGCAGACATCTTTTGTATACGGAAATGGAGAAATATGTTGGCAAGGGAAAGAAGACAGCATTAAAAGCAGACAACAATCATATATTTTTTTAAAGAGTAGGCTATGTAGGTGTACATTCATTTTTTTATATCTAGGTAAAATTTACATTTAAGTCGTTGATTGAAAAGTATGCAAACTTGATAAACACAAATTTAAAAATAATGCTATGAAATGCTACTAATAAACACCTATCACACATCGTGGGTGTTGACTGGACTTAAAATGATTCACTCTAAAGATCCGGCTTATCCGTATTTTTTGCTATCCGGACCGCCACATTAGGTCAGATATTTGTGAGCCTACTGTATCTGTTTTTAGGTTTTGTGGGTTATATTGGTGAATTAAAAAGAGTTAAAGCAATATATCCTATATATTTCAATTTATACTATTCTATCTATCTAACACATTCGTTATGAGAAGTAAAAAAAATACTTTATTCTTTAACATGTTACATTTATTGTTATTGGGTCCAAAATTCCTACCATTTTATTTATTTTTATAAAAGCTATATCAGATTCATTTACAACTTAACCTTTTTTTTTAGAATGTGTTACAACACTTGAGTGGCATAAGAAATGTATTGGTCATCATCATCAAGTTCTGGGATTATTTGAATAACATACAATCATTAGCAGTGGTTGAATATCTCATAGTTAAAAGTTGGACAGTGTGTTTAGTAAAGAATACAACTTAACAGAAATACTAGTAGGTAATGTTTTATTACAAGACACACAGATGTAAACAATGTAGCCATGGAAACAGCATGTCAACATAGACAATACAACATAGAGGATATCTCTGCACTTGTGAGTGTCAAACTATAAACAACATTGCTCTTTACCAACAAGTACAGCACACTCCCTGTTTGAGCTCATCATATTTAACTGGGTGTAAAATGATGAGGCCCCTGAATTTTCATTTAAAAAAAAAAAAAATTTAACCAGGTACTTTGGTTTAAACCAGCTTAGATTTCAACTATTTGATTTAAATTAATTTAAAACTTTGTTGGCTTCTTATTAACTTAAGCCCTTTCTAAACTCAAGACTGAGGTAACAAACAGGGTGTCTACCATCCGGGAAAACTGGAATTAGCCAGGAACTTAAAGTGGTCAGGGAAAAAACGGGAGTAAGTCGGAAATTTGGTAAATTAAAAAAAAGAAGTGAAAATGTTGTTTTACTCAAAATATTAAATATATGATTCAAACTGTTTATAGCTGTGTAAAATATTTTCTAATTTTCTAATTCCTAGTAGACTATGTTCTTGAATAGTGTTGTACCACGGCTTCTTAACGTTTTACTCGAACGACAACAAAATGGTAATAGCAGACTGGCTGTTCATCCCTGAAACCGCAGGGGTCCCACAAGGACTCACTATACCTAGCTTCAATCTCTCTTCTCATCAGTATGTAGATGACACTCAGACCTAGGAGTAGTGTTAAACTTTGGTTCTCTGCCCTCTTGCTATGTCGCAACGTTGCTGCAGGTCTGATTATGGTAGGGGAGGATTGATGGAGAGGGGTGGGATGTGGAGGCCGAGTTTACTGGGTACGAGGGTGCTAACTTTGTCCGAGGAAGGAGGAAGAGGGGTCTTGTCCCAGGGGATCGAGGTGGAATGGTGTTCCGGGGTCTGGAGAGGGGTGTATTGAGGAGATGGAGTTTGTGGTTGAGAAGCAGACAGCATCTGCGGGCTTCTCTGGCGTCTTCCCTCCTCTTATTCCTCCACCCTTAGATTGGGTTAAAGAGAGGTGCTCTGAATTAGCTTGATGATTCCTATGGAAAAGTTGCGGCAGCCGGCTGAGGGTGCAACCTCAGAGCTCAGAGCAAGACAAACTCACAGCTATAAAGTATTCCTTCTATTTGATCTCTAATCCTCCAAATGCTTTTACACAATGTCCCTAATTCATTTCTTTAGGGAGCACTCTTCACTGTTCTAGTAGGGTCCACAAAAAACCTTACAATCTAATTTACATTATAACACGGGATGATATTAAAAGGCATAATCTCTACAGTTCCATTAAATGGGCTTCTTCATCCAGGTAATATTTACAGAAACATTAGCAATTTTGTCTGAATGTCCATCCAGGGTTGTTTGGTGGCTCACTCAGGAAGGTTATTCTTGGTCAGTCACTAGCAGATTACTTGTATCTGTAGTAATTGATGAAAATATATCCTGAGGAAAACCTGTCTCATCTTGAGTACTTACATCATCTTTCTATAGATTCAAACACATTTTACCAAATGACGTAAAATTAACCATATGAATCATTGACCACTCCTCATAACTTCTTGGCATTAATAAAAACTTTAAACATAAAATACAAAAAATACAAAATGTATGTCAGAGATTTATTTCTAAACTAAAAAAATATATTAGCAATCCAATTACCTCAAGAACTTAAATTGCCACAATATGGAATACCAACATCTTTCGAGTTTTAGTTTACGGCATTAGGAACTTGGAAGTTCATTGCTGCACTTAGAATAATATCTTAAGCAAGTTCTCTCCAGTCCACCTCATTACATCCTATCCCTATCATGAGCTAGTTCTCTCCAGTCCACCTTATTGCACCCTATCCCTATCTTGAGCTAGTTCTCTCCAGTCCACCTCATTACATCCTATCCCTATCATGAGCTAGTTCTCTCCAGTCCATCTCATTACACCCTCTCCCTATCATGAGCTAGTTCTCTCCACTCCACCTCATTACACCCTCTCCCTATCATGAGCTAGTACTCTCCAGTCCACCTTATTGCACCCTCTCCCTATCTTGAGCTAGTTCTCTCCAGTCCACCTCATTACACCCTCTCCCTATCATGAGCTAGTTCTCTCCACTCCACCTCATCACACCCTATCCCTATCATGAGCTAGTTCTCTCCAGTCTACCTCATTACATCTTATCCTTATCTTAAGCTAGTTCTCTCCAGTCTATCTCATTACATCCTATCCCTATATTAAGCTAGTTCTCTCCAGTCCATCTCATTACAACCTATCCCTATATTAAGCTAGTTCTATCTAGTCCATCTCATTACAACCTATCCCTATATTAAGCTAGTTCTCTCCAGTCCACCTCATTACACCCTATCCCTATATTAAGCTAGTTCTCTCCAGTCCACCTCATTACACCTTATCCCTATATTAAGCTAGTTCTCTCTAGTCCACCTCATTACACCTTATCCCTATATTAAGCTAGTTCTCTCCAGTCCATCTCATTACAACCTATCCCTATATTAAGCTAGTTCTCTCCAGTCCATCTCATTACAACCTATCCCTATATTAAGCTAGTTCTCTCCAGTCCATCTCATTACAACCTATCCCTATATTAAGCTAGTTCTCTCCAGTCCATCTCATTACAACCTATCCCTATATTAAGCTAGTTCTCTCCAGTCCATCTCATTACAACCTATCCCTATATTAAGCTAGTTCTCTCCAGTCCATCTCATTACAACCTATCCCTATATTAAGCTAGTTCTCTCCAGTCCATCTCATTACAACCTATCCCTATATTAAGCTAGTTCTCTCCAGTCCATCTCATTACAACCTATCCCTATATTAAGCTAGTTCTCTCCAGTCCATCTCATTACAACCTATCCCTATATTAAGCTAGTTCTCTCCAGTCCATCTCATTACAACCTATCCCTATATTAAGCTAGTTCTCTCCAGTCCATCTCATTACAACCTATCCCTATATTAAGCTAGTTCTCTCCAGTCCATCTCATTACAACCTATCCCTATATTAAGCTAGTTCTCTCCAGTCCATCTCATTACAACCTATCCCTATATTAAGCTAGTTCTCTCCAGTCCATCTCATTACAACCTATCCCTATATTAAGCTAGTTCTCTCCAGTCCATCTCATTACAACCTATCCCTATATTAAGCTAGTTCTCTCCAGTCCGTCTCATTACAACCTATCCCTATATTAAGCTAGTTCTCTCCAGTCCATCTCATTACAACCTATCCCTATATTAAGCTAGTTCTCTCCAGTCCACCTCATTACAACCTATCTCTGTCCTGAGCTAGTTCTCTCCAGTCCACCTCATTACACCCTATTCCTATCTTTAGCTAGTTCTGTCCAGTCCACCTCATTACATACCATCCCTATCTTGAGCTAGTTCTGTCCAGTCCACCTCATTACATACCATCCCTATCTTGAGCTAGTTCTCTCCAGTCCACCTCATTACACCCTATCGCCCTTTGGTCTATTTTAAAGTTATCTTCCCGTTCACTTCTAGGTCTTCCCAATAGTATCTTTCCATTGAACTTACCAGTCAGTACCACGGAGAAGGTTCTAGAATCTCCCTTTCACCCAGCATATCCTGCTCACCTTAAACTACGAAACTTGACTATCCTAACAATGTTTTAGGAGTACAGGGTATGTAACTCATAATTATGTAACCTACTCCACTCCCCAGTAACCTCATCCCTTCTTGGACCAAATATATTTCTAACCACCTTGTTTTTAAACACCCTAATTTTGTTTCCATCACAGGTCTATTAATTAAGAGAGCACATTTCATACGCGTAAAGACCAAATGGTAAAGTTATTTTTGAAATCGGTCTTCCTCCTCTTATTTCTACATCTCTCTATTATCTCCAACCACCTCATTATTGGTCTCTCTCTTTGTTTCCTCTTATTCCCACTGCCCATGTCTCCGCTCCATAGGTCACTATTGGTGTGTAATATGTAATTGTTTCATAAATAGCCTTCTTGCATTCTAAAGCCCAGTATGCACTAGGGAACATTTCCCCAGAAACATCGGGAAACAGTTTGCAAACATGTTTCTTGTAATCCATTTCAAACGGGTTATAAGAAACATTTCTCCATATTTGTACGTGTTTTACAACATTCTAGGCAATAAACATTGGGGCCATTTTTATTCTGCTGTTGGCAGAGATTACATCACTTCCTCGGTTTGTCTTTTATAATGTCGTGGTCAACCGAAAAGACACTGGAATTTAGAGATATTTCACACAAACAGATTGTTGGACTTTAAAAGTTGGATTAAAAAAAGGGGATGTTTAAAATGAAATAGGAAAAAAGTAGGCAGGTGGTTCGAATGAAGTGGAAAACAAGTTAGAGGCCCTTTGTCTGCAATTTCTGGGAGAGTACACTAAAGTCTTGGCACAAGCCACAGCAGCCTCCTCATCAGCAGACCTCTTTCACTTTCTGAGCTCTGGCTGGGAAACAGTTTCCAAGTGCACCTCAGGCTTGAGGGTTTATTTTTCAGTTGTAGCGCCGTGTATCAAGGTCTGTCACATCATCTCCTGATATCAACTCTGTACGCTAATACTTTGCAGGAAATATTTGCTACATTAGAGACAAACTGATATTGTCAAATGAATCTCTATTTTTGAGACATATTCTAAATTGGTGATTAGCAAAAGCTTCTCAGTAAAATCATATTCACTTTATTAGAAACTTGAGACCTAATTTTAGTAACAGCTTTAAAATATGTTCTCACTATCTGCGCTTAAGTGTTTTATAACATTGTTTAACTGGATTATTTGTTTTACAATGACACTCAGTTTTGTCAAATCCAGATGGTTAGATTAAAAATGTTGATGAATCTTTTTGATGAATAATATTATCAGGGTTTGATAAGTCATGAGGGTGGTTTTCCACTCTCCTTGCACACAAATGTAGGTACACTTCCTCTAAATTAAACCTTTCTAATGCTTGCCACATTAGTCTAGTTAATACATAGGTATTCTTGTAACTCGAATGGGTAGTAAGACGCGGTGCTAAAAAATAAACTTAGTTTTACTAGTTTGTTTAAGGGATTTTGATATTTATTCATAAAAAATCCTTTGCCGCTTTGTCTTCATATGACTGATATTCCACATGGAGCCTCACTCTTTCTTTAAACAATCCACTAAAACACCTCATGAGCTTCGTATTTATTATCAATTGTTGTGCTGATCTGTGGGTGGCAGTATATTTGCTCTCTTGCACACACTAGGCAGCATATAGTAAAGTGAGAGGACGCCCCTTCATTAAAATATTGTACAGAGATACTCAATGGCAGGTAACAACCTTGTTATGTATTGCAGTCACAACATATTCCAATTTAACACGCTGAGGTTACCTTTTACTCTGGTGCTCTGTTTCAGACTCGACTACATCGGAATCCAGCACAACTATTGACGGCACAAAAGTAAGTACGATCATTGGGTTTGTTAAGCTATGGCTACATTAGGTTTGTCCGCACCACATCCGGTGTCATAAGTTATTTATTTTAAAGAACACACGTCATGCCAGTGGTTAAATGTTCAAATGCCTGACAACCGTCACAGTGAGGAAAAAATAAATAAATAGCGCAATTTGTCCTTATCGAAATTGACAAACTATTATTGCATTAGTAAGTGACTTTTCTAGCTACAAAGTCAGACTGAGAAAGCTATTGTTGGATCTAGGCGGGGGGTGGGAAGGTATTGAGTCGCCTTCAGTCAATATCACATTGCCTTTGTTCTTTTGGTCAGCTTTAACACGTGGCTGCAAAATATTAGTCTGCTACTTCATTGTCATAAATCTGTTTATAGTGTAAATATCTTTGTTATATATTATTCTTACTTTAGTATATGGCTTGTTTAAAACAACCTGTATATCTTGTTTTACTGTTATCGTGTGGTTAATACGTTATCTTAGTTTATTTACGAGACAGAAGATTGAAAATTAAATCGTTTTGAAAATACACACAAACTGGAGGTAAGAATTTTGTTTTAACCTAAAAGTATTATATTATTTACTTAAAAAAATCATACCTTTTCGTAAAAATAAAGAAAATACTATATTTTCCTTACTGCTTGAAAGCGCAAACAGCAATTTGACACTAAAATATTAAAAAAATACAAACTCTGAAATTCATCCATTATCATAAATTAAAAGGTGAGTTTTTAATTTAAACTTAGAATCTTTCCTTGACCCGTACTCTCTTTTATTAGAATAGTCTTCTAAAAACTATTGTACGATTGAAAAAAACAAATAGTTTCATTATTGCACTAAATTAGTATACTTCAAATTCAGGTGGCCTATTCAAAACAAGAACGTTATAAAGCCCAACAGAAAAATAAAAAATCTAGTAGGTAGCTTTTAGACTAGCAAAATTTATTTTAAGCCATTTAAAACATGCATGTTATTTTTTGTTTAAGGTGTGGAGATGTCCAAATACCAAGTCTGTTCTCGTTTCTACACATCTATGTATTTAAACAAAACAACAGTGGTTGACCTCCTCAGTGCACTAAAGGAGGGACTCAGCGGCCTTGATGTTCACAAAATCATCCAATTATCGGTGGACGGTCCAAACGTAAACTAAAACTGCTCCAGATGCTAAAGATGGAGTTAGCAGAAGATCCTCATGGTCCACAAATGTTAGACATTGGCAGTTGTGGTCTGCATGTAGTTAATGTAGCTTTCAAAACTGGCATTAAAAAACCTCTTTGACCTTGTTGGCTTTTTTCAGAGCATGTTATTACTTATTCAAGGACAGTCCCAGTCGTCGAGGGACCTATATGGCTGTGACAGGTTCCTCAACATTCCCAATGAAGTTCTGTAATGTGAGGTGGCTGGAAAATGTTGATGTAGCCAAAAGGGCCCTGGAAACTCTCGACAATTTGAAAAAGTTTGTTGATTACATTTCCACACACAAGACCATGAAAGCAACTGCATCCTCTACCAGTTTCAAAGTAATATCTTGTTCCCTTAAAGACAAGCTCCTCCGACCAAAACTTGCTTTCTTTCTGTCTTTGGCAGAAGACTTGGAGCCATTCCTGAAGGAATTTCAGTCAGACTCTCCATTGTCTCCTTTCCTCCATGGCAATCTGCTGAATATCCTAAAAACATGTATGGGGAGAGTTGTGAAAGATGATGTCCTTGGCAGTACACTCCACTCCTTCAAAAAATTGATTTGAAGAAGGAAGAAAATCTGAAAGGAGCTCGAGACATTGATATTGGCTATGCGACACGCTCAGCTTTAAGAAACTGTCATGGCGTCAAAGACCTTGATGTTCTTCTCTTCCGGCAGGATTGTAGAACTTGCCTGAAGAATTTAGTGGACAAGCTGTTTGAAAGGTCACCCTTGAAGTTTCCCCTGACAGAGGCATTAACCTTCTTGAACCCTTACAAGATTGGATTTAACCTGGATGAAGCAGTGCAGCAGATGACCTCAGCTATGGACATCCTAGTAACATCAAACCTGATTCCTGCATCTGTGGCCCAAAATGCTGATAGGGAGTACAAGGAGCTTGTCAGCCAGGAAAAAGTGAAACTCACACTAAAAGCATACTTGAGAGAAACCAGACTGGGTGATTTTTGGATGTGTCTGCTTAGCAACGGGCCAAGAACTTAATGAAAGTTGTACGTATGCTTCTTCCCCTCTCGCATGGAAATGCCACTCTTGAGAGAGGTTTCTCTATAAATGAAGAGGTGACTGTAGAGCACTTGAAAGAAGATTCTATCGTGGCTCAGCGCATTGTTTACGATGCAGTGATGGATGCTGGTGGTATTGATAATTTTGTTGTCCCTAGAGACTTGCTCCTCTCTATGCGCAGTGCAAATATGCGATGGAAACAAGCCCTAAAGAACCAGCGATTGAAACAAACCGCAGAAGACAAGGCTAAGGCGGAAAAGAGAAAGGCAGGCCTTCTGGCAAAAGAACTTGGAGCAAAAAAGCAGAGGTTGCTCTTAGAGTCACAAAAGGCCGTAGCAGCAATCGATGAAGAAATAAAAGGACTGAAGAAAAATTAAATGTTTATTAATTTTATTGAACATCCATCTAATCCTGATATAATTGTATAGGCTCGTATTTATTTATTTACAGTACACAGGGTGTTTTAGCTGTAATTTATTTCTGACTTTAGGTGCAATGATCTTTTAATGTATCAAATTTGTGTTCATAATGTGTTACCATTCATAAACATAATAATTATCTTGTGGAAGCAATTAATAAGTAATCATTAACTTCGTAAAAAGAGTATGTCATATTTTTCTAAATATTTGTTTTATATATTATTAATATTAGCCTACTTATTTAGAAACGGCCGTGGGTTTTATTTGCTATTTTCCAAGTAAAATTCATTGTGATCTAAAATGGTTTTTTTAGTTGTGTAATATTATAATTTTCTAATCCCTAGTAGACCAGGTTAATACAAATAAAAAACATCGTCTTTATTTCAAATTTTAAAACTTATTAATAATCATAATAAAAAAAATCTGGAGAGGGGGGTTAGAAGGGTGCGACATACTTTTTTTAGTCGGGAATTTTATAAAATGATCAGGGAAAAAGCCGGGAATTTCATTGGTCAAGTTGAGTAGACACCATGACTACACCTGTACGCACCGTTCCGCACTGCACAGGTAAAGACAAATCGTCGAGAGAGCATTCATCCACACTTTTACGGTCCGTTACAGAGCAGGCCAGCGTAGTGTAGCCATTTGCTCCTGAATACCCTGGACGTCGGGCGTCTGTATAAATGTTCAGTAGTTCCCGAACTGTGTTGTCGTACCAACCGCAAACAGATTGTTGTGGTAGCAAAAATGGCAATAATTGAACGGGTAATTAGTAAAATTGAGAATTTTGCAGTTTCCTTAAGATTTTCTAACAAACTTTTCCACCATAATATGATTTGTTTTAATAAACATTATTTGGTAAAGAGCCGTCACTTAACATCGTAGTATGGCGGAAGTCTATATCTCAGTAAACAGTATATATTTTCATTACAATAACTTCATGTTAACTTTTTATGTGTGTGTGTGTTTTTCCATGGCTTCCACAATACTACTTGCGGGAGTGACTTGCACGTGCATCATTTTTACCCGTCCTTCCCATTCGGCGCGGTATGGTGCGGCAAGTGTAGCCACTTGCGCAACAGTGCAGACTGGCCTAGTGTAGCCGTAGCTTTATTGGTCATGTCCACACACATCGGCAACTGATGCACATTAAATATTTATAACCAGGATGTCCACCAATATATAAGTATTTAAATTCTCCTTCAATTGTTATTTAAAAGTCTTAAAATCTAAACAAGAATTTTTGAATATTTCAAATATTTTTTCATCAAATTAAACAAATTATAACACATATCATGAAGAAGAATAATGGCTGTACATATTTGTAAGCTCAATATAAGTCCTTGAAAGTCTCAGTTATGCAACATGCGTTGTTAATTAGGGTCTTCCTCAGAGCAAGTTATGTGAGGTGGAATATTTTTGTTTCCACGCATGTAATTATGAAAAATGAACATGCAGCTATAGGGAAAAAGACAGATTATCTATGCAACCCTCCAGAAATTTCTGGAGAAATATGACTTATTGATAATTTAAAAATAACATTTTATTTTAATATACAGATATTTCTGAAGAAATTTCCAAAAACTAAATGTATGTGTGTGTTTGTATAAAAAGTGAAGATGAAGCTCCTTGAACCTGAGATCTAGGAGGACACGCTGTGGTGTTTACTTCACACCACTCTCAGGCTATAGACTAGTTTTCTGAAACACTGGACACCTCTGATACACTTGTATCACTACCCGAGACATCAACATCGATTTCATCCAAGCTGCTAAACTCTTAATCACTTTCTTCCGACATCTTAAATTTTCTAAAATAAATACCAAGAAAGGGGCAAAACATTAAGAGGAAAACAAGCAAGGTTAGATTGTCTGTTATAAGCTATAATTAGCATGGAAACTGCTGCTAGAGTTCAGTGTAAACAACTTCATCTTATTGTTGTACTTTTTGTAAACAAAATGTGTTGGGATAATATTTTTTTTTAGTGCCCGTAATAACACGGGCAGGGCAAATCATGGAAGTGGATATTTGCATACTAAATGTTCAATGTGGTTGATACAATGGATTTGGGATATTCAGGACATTCAGGATAGTTTAGATCATGTATTTACTGTCCTACCAGGCCGGTATTTCAACCCACCATTGCTGGTGCTGTTGCAATGCTAACAAGTGTATGCTTTGTTAAGTGGATTTTGTATGTCCTTTAAGATTATTAGGTCTAAGAATTCTTATTTTACATGTCTCTCGTTTGTAAGATAGCAAACAAATATAGCCAGCGAAGGAATATCTGGGTTCACCCAGTGTTGAACTAGAAGCAACGCAGACATGTAAGATAGCAAACAAATATAGCCAGCGGAGGAATATCTGGGATCACCCAGTGTTGAGCTAGAAGCAACGCAGCTTTTCATATCACTCCACAGGGAACATACAACTAATTTCTGTAGTGCGACGGGAGATAGGAATTTGTTCCATCACCTTATTAAGTTTGAGTTATCTGTAGCAATAATTGAAATCACATCACATCACTATTTTTTTTTTTACAAATCCTCCATGACTTTAAGGTAGTTTGCTTTGAGCCATATTCCAAGCTATAGCAAAATTAGCTTCAATAGCCAACTCACTTTGCTACAGAGAGGAAATAGTTAAGTTTGTTGAGTGACTGTGACTAAATTAGATTCAATAATTATTGTATCGTATTTTTTTCTCAGTTTTGATTCAGGAGGAAATCAATATGTAATTTTTTTATGATTAGATTGGGGCTGAAGCTTTAAATTACGGGCCTTAAAGTGGTTGATGGCTGAATGACAGAAATACACGAGCCTATATTTTAAAAATAGGTTATTAAAAGGTGTAGGTCCCAAGTTTTAAACAAAACTGATAGTGTAACCAGCGATACATCGTTTTTAATTACTTTATGTGTTGGTATTATTAATAATGTATATTGGTCCAGCATATCATTTGACAGGATCAATGAGTTTAAAAATTTAGGGACAATTTTAACTATCAATAACAATATTAGATTGTCAATTAGGAAATACATGCTATTGCTTGGTCAGTAAGTTGTTGACAACTTGCCTGTTGTCACTCACAATATACAATACAATGTTACCGGTTGTTCTCTCTGGGTGTTATCTTACCTCAAACTTGCGAACTACCAAACCCTCACACATTGTCAACCCTGTGACCTCTTTCCTTGTGCTACTCTATTGTTTATATCTTGTGTTATGTCTGTTCACAGGAGAGAGAGTGTCCCGTTACACAAAAAGTGGCAATGCTCAACAAGATTCCGATTCTAACAAAAACTTGTCCTTCACCGAGTCCTGGAGGTGAGTTTCACTAATAACAGTCGGTGTGGTGTGTCTGTTGCTGTCGATATAATAGAAGATGGAAAGGTTTAGGGAATATACATTATTCTTATTTAAAAATGGTGTTAAATCAAGTCTGTGTGTATATATATATATTTTTTTAGAAAATTTCTATATTTTATTCTTGAGAACGTCTCACTACATGTGTGGGTTGTATGCATTCTAACTATACTAAATTGTTAGAAATGAGGAGGTAGAGTTCAGAGGAAATGTACCCTCATTTGTGTGGCGACTGAAATTCAAAAACCCTGATCTCCTCGTCATTCTAATGTGAGAATGACGCAAACACCAATGTTGATAATACATATTTATATCAAATTGACTCATATTTTGTAAATTTTGTCAATTTTATATGGGTTTTAGTCGTGGAAATTTAGATTTTTGGATCTTTCTTGATTTATTGATTCTGGCAAAGGTAAAATGTATCACCCTGCCTTAAAAGTAACTGGGGTTCAAAATGATTCATAATTAATAAATACAATACATTTAAAAGAATTAGCCAAATTGGGTGACCTGGCGGTCTAGGGGTAAGGTGTCAGACTTCTGTGCTGGTGGCCGGGGTTCAATCCTTGGTTCCGGCACAGATTTATCTGATTACCAAACCCTTCCTTCACCTCTGACAAGACATCTTGTGATCTCCACCGTGGTTCGGATTCCACGTTAAACTGTAGGTCCTTCATTTCATCTCATAATCACCCTACCATTACACATTAGCGTACAAGTGTGTATAACCCGAACGAGTATTACTATATGTGGTGATAATAATAATAATAATAATAATAATAATAATAATAATAATAATAATAATTAGCCTAATTAATGAAAAGAATAATAAACTAAATACTTCAAACTAGACAACTAGAAATATCATACACCTCATCCAAATTCACACTCATTATTATCTGATAAATTACAATAGATGTTACTAACTTAATACATCATTTATGCTATAAAATTTATATAAACATATATAACTACAAAAAATTGATTTTATAAAAACTTTACACACATAATTATAAATTCTAACTGTACAACAACTTAAGACAAAAGCTCAAAGTTAAGTTATTATTTGTTAAATGTAGCTTGTCGGTAATTCAGTCCATGGCTGTGATGTCACTACAGGAATTACTGGTAAGGGAAGTTGAGTTGAGAATTTTCAGGACTAAAGCAAGATAATGAGTCAAATGTTTTTCTTTTAGTCGTAACCATTCAATATTTTTAAAGTATGTCGTTCTGTGAGCATTAGAGTCGATCAGACAGCTCCTCAGTCAAGTTATTGTATACATTGTCAAAGTCAGAAGCGGATTTACACTGTAGGCCCACTAGGGGCGGCACATTTTGGATAACATTTTTTAATTTTCTTTTTAATAATCACATTTAAAATTTATTGGTCGGAATAGTTCCCGTTAAAGTCATAATGACAATATTTATTTTTAAATAACTGTGCTCTGCAATCGCTTTGTAACTGAGGACAGTCCCCCCTTCTTCATAATGTTAACTCAAGCTACTGTAGGGCATGTACTGTACATGCCAGAGTTTCTTTCATAGAAATATTTTCTCGAATAGTAACTTATGCCCCATCTCCTTCTCAACCCCTAGACCTCTCTCCACATCCGCCACTGGTCACAGTAGTCAAAATGAGGTAGTATCGGACTTTGTACTAAGTTCAGGTGGTAGAAAATGTTTTTAAGTCCTTTGAAAGTGTGTATAGCTTCCTTTTCGCAAGTGTTGGTCACATGCTCTCCCCAAGTCTAACTTTAAATCACTCTTACACTTAGTTTCTAAGTGGGGTATGTTCGACTGGTATGGGCTGGATGTCACTTATCAGATACTTTCGAAATTTACATTGTAATAAAAAATATAAATATATATAATTATAATAATATATTTAATAAACTTATAATATAATATAATAGAATAATAGTTTTTCACGGAAATTTAAATTATAATTGTTCACAAAAGTAGAAGAAAATAAGGAAATATAAGGTAGGGCGGCAAATAACATCATAACATAATGGATTGAAACAAGTAGATGCACTATACTTCCCCGCATTATTCTTTAATCTAGTCTTAGAGTATGCTATTAGAGTAATGATAGAGAGTATGGAAGAGTTGACATTAAACAGTACAATTCAGCTATTAAGATATGCAGATGATTTAGTTTAGTTGGGGAATTAGATCAAATTTCTGGCATTTTCATAGTGTCATTAAAATAATACACAACTTTCATTTACACTAGTCAAAATAACATATTTTTTTTCCCAGTTAATACTCACCGTGAATCTCTTTCACTACAATCCTCAAAGAAAACATGTGATTTTTCTGTCATCCTCTCAGCCCTCACTGTGCGTCCTTAGAAAGAGAAGTGTCAAGTGTTTCACAACAAATTATTATAAACTGTATTGTTTTAAGGTGATATTTTAATGTATCAATATTATCTCACTGATAGCTAGGATCGCTGTACACAATGGCCCATTGCTTTAGACTGAAACTCTCTAACTCCATCATGAAACGACACAACTTCAGATTATGTATGTCTCTAGAAACATTACTACACCTCTGCAATCTTAATAAAATAATCTTTGTAATATATAGAAACTGGAAAAGTTGGAAATGGGTTCTGGAAAAGTTAGGGAATTTTAAAATATAGTTTGGCAGAACAGCCTGATTTTAATCATGTTAATCATGTTTTAGTAATGTTAAAAAGACATGCTCATGGGGCCCACCACCTTTAGTAAATAAAAACCTGTAATTAAATATAAGAGGATTCAGGGATGTCCACTAGAATACATATTTAGAAATACTCCAATGTTATCACTAGAACTGCTATAAGCTCTAGCACTAACAAGGATATATGTCTCAACAATGTTGCTACGGTAACTGTTTGTTTGTCGTCAATCTTACAATGTCTCATTATAGTCCTCGTAACTTAACTGTTCGTAAAGTCTAATCATTGGTTAAACTTGGGGTTGTTTTTTACAACACTCTTTTTTGTGCTTGTCAAATTACGAACAGGTGCCTTCTATTAGTTCTTATTGTTAACTTTCTCAGAGCGCTAGATTTGTGTCGAAGCTTTTGATTGGCTTAATTTTACCATTGCAATGTCTCTTGAACTGTTATGAAAACAAATCCAATTTATTATGCCTGTGTAAGGTTATATGCTATCTAACACCGTATTTATTTGTCTGCTAAAACGTTTGTCGAAAATCATAAACACGACATTTAAATATTAGCAAAGAAGAGAAAACGTTTCTAATTGAATTAGTAGATAAGTACAAATAAACAATTTTAATTGGTGTTCACTCACTTCAAGAATCTCTAAAACCTCATTTTTGTTTAAGCAAAAACGTAAAATAATTCTTCCTCATTTCAAAATTCCTGGAAATTCTTTTATTCCAAGTACTGTATCTCTTTGGTCTTTAAAGTCTTGGGTTGCTTTGAACTTGTAAGTCATTTTCAAAGTCATATTAATCAAACAATAAATCATCTATTTCATAATATAAATAAATGTAACTCCACTTTAATAATAACAATTGCCTTGAAAGCAATATGGCCGGGCGTTTTACGTTGTTAATGTAGATGTTTCGTTTGCTAACCAGAAGGTAGACCTTGCGTTAATTTTACTAGCACTTTTACGTGGACATTAGCGCTAACCAAACATTGTAAATCAAAAGCAGGAGCTGTTATCACTTAAACCCTAACAAATAGAATAACGTGACGTTGTAAGATGGAGCCTCAAAGGGTTGTTACAGTAACTGTTTGCTTGTTGTCATGGATATCGATATGTTTTCTAACTAAAATACATTTGTTTGAACCCTAGCTGTGACCTAGGAGTTGGAGTTGGAGTGCTAATGAAACACAAATATAAGGTTTATTGGCGATGTTTCAGTGCTGACCCCTCCTCGCTTCGTCTTTGGTTCAGTTCTCTCTTCCTCTCGTCTAGATGCGCCACCTGCTACCCCACCTAGTGGCTCTACCTCACCAAGCTCCTCCATTGACGGGTCCACAGCGCCAATGACACCATCCAAGCCTCTACTTCTACGGCCATCTCAACTAGCTCTGGGAAGTACCAGTGCTGCCAACAGTAGCTCCTTCTCATTGCTGACGACGGGACTGAGCAACCCTCTTAGTCAATGTACGTAGGGGGGACATGAATATTAGTATTGAAGTAATCACTAATATTTATACTAAAATCTCAAATAAGAACTATAAGATATTTGTTCCTGTTATTTATTACAGCTTTAGTTCTATGCCTTACTACCCGTTCTAATTAGATAATGTGCCAGGGGGGAATAAGGTTATATTTAGAGGAAGTGTACCTGCATTTGTATGGAGGGAAAGTGGAAAACCTGACCAGGATTTGAACCAAGTAATATCTATATCTATTCTTTTGCAAGAATTACCAGGGTCCGTACAGTCCTTGAAAGACCTGGAATTTAATCTGTCTCAGGTCAAGGCCTGGAAAGTCCTGGAATGTTCAGGTGTCAATATTTATTTTTTAAATGTTTGTGAAGAATGGCTGTAAGGACCGTGATTTAAGAAGCACTGGGGTGTGAAATATCTGGTGCATCCTCTTTGCTCTCCTCTCCTCTCCTCTGTTCTTCCCGAGTCGTTTGTTTTATTTGCAATAGTGTCATCAGCTCTTGGGATGGGATCTCTATAGGGGTAAGGGGATACATACTATGGTAACTTCTCTAACAAACGCATTAGCGTTACTATCTATGAAATACAATTGTTTTCTTTAGTTTCCTACATTTAAAAATCTCAATTCATGTGCATTCACCATTTTTTTTATAAGTTGCTCTAAAACTGTCATTTGTAATAATTCTTTTAATATTTCTGACAATCTATTAACACTTTAAGCACTTATAATTACAGCTTTGCACTAAAATGCCTGCTGATAGCTATTAGTTCATCTCCCATCCACCTTAGCGCTTAAATTCCTGTTCTAGCCATACTAAAATATATACTGAATATAGAATTATTACACTAACCAATAAACCAAGGAGAGTGAAGTAAGTGACAATAAAGTTAGATTTCTATTTTTATAGTCCTATCTGTTCATTAAATTTGGTACGGTTTATAATTTTTTTATTGATGTGTTTAGCTTTTGGCAGTCTGAGAAATAGCAGTTTTAGTCCTTAAAAAGTAATTAAATTTATGTTTCATATGTTTGTAAGAACCCTGACTTACACCCTAGACTTTCCGGGTTTTATTAAATTCTCTCTTGGTTTGTTTGTACTGTGAAAGTGTGTTACATGTTATAATGTATCGATGCCATAACACACACTATTAAAACCAAATAGAAGCTTTACGTCATGTTATGTACAAGTCAGGGCTTTGCTAAGCACCACTCTAGTCATTTGATTAGCTGATTAAGTTCCATACTTGTATTGGAAGTTTTTGAAACACATCTTGAAAATGTAGTAAGGAGAGATAATATATTATTTGTGAATCACTCAATGTGTAATGAAACGATATTAAGAATTAAAAAACCGACAAAGAACTGAATGAAATATTACACATGTTTGGAAAATATACATGAAATGCCATTAATTTCATATCACAAATAATTATAGTTGAAAATTTTTAACTCGAGAGCCTTTGTAACAATAAACAAACATATTTAAATTGGAACACATTTCATTTAAGATTATCGGGCTAATGAAGAATGTTCAATACATTTGTTAATGTAAATATGTTTTATGTTATTCACTCAATATTTTAATACTTATCACTGATGATTATGTAATTTATTTTATGTATTTAATTGAAATAGAAAGAATAAGGAATTAGTTTTAAAAACATTCATTGAAAAATTATTAAAGAGATATAAAAATACAGAAAAGTTGGAGTTTACTGATTAAAAATTATATTAGTAATCTCCTTTCTCCTTAAGTTGTGACGCTACGCGATACACACAGATTGATTCACATATTAGTTTAAAACCCCAACTGTTTTTTTTTATATATATATATAAAAGAGATGTAATTCTGAAAAATGTGTGTTATTCTTGTTGCGAGTGGAAGTTATTGTCATAGCTCCTGAAGACAAAAATTTTGTTTTATAAATCAAAGTAATTTTCTATTACTTGAACCACTTCAAGTAATAGAAAAAAAAAAAAAAAAA
>CABFOV010003983.1:0-25577 GCA_902141375.1 Timema poppense | reverse complement strand
CCGGGGTTCAATCCTCGGTCCCGGCAAAGATTTATCTGATTACCAAACCCTTCCTTCACCTCTGACAAGACATCTTGTGAATGTGGGGAATGCCAGGCCTCCACCGTGGTTCGGATTCCACGTTAAACTGTAGGTCCTTCATTTCCTCTCACAATCACCTTACCATTAAACATTAGCGTAAGTGCGTACAACCCGAACGGGTAGTAAGACGCGGTAATAATAATAATAATAATAGAAAATTAGTTCGATTTTAAAACAAAATTCAAACCTCGATCTACCTGTCATTGGCAGTCTAGTCTACTGAGAAAGTAGCACGTTATACCGTACAACCACTTCAATATATTAGTCTATTGTTAATATTATTGGTGTATATATATTTAAAAAATATATTATTGTACTCAACTAAATAACAGTTTAAGCCTTATTAAACCCATTTCAGTGGTTGCACAGTATAACGTGCTACTTTCTCAGTAGACTAGACTGCCAATGACGGGTAGATCGAGGTTTGAATCTCGGTTGGGTGCACCAAGAGGGGCTTTTACAAAATGGTTTTCCACTCCTCCTTCACACAAATCCGAGTACACTTCCTCTCAATATAACCTTACGCATCCCTTAAACTATTAGCATAATTGGTGCACAGGCATACAACCCAAACAGATAGTAAGACGTGATGCCAAAAAAATACTTTCAGCAAAGTTCCATGACTCACTTCATACTTATTCTAGAATTAAATAACATTTTTACCAACCCGCTTCAATGGTCGCCTGGTCGCGCTATTCTTGTGTTGGACTAGACTGTCGAAGATGGGGTTGTCGAGATTCGATCCCGGTTGGTGCACTGAGGGTTGTTTCCCTAAATGGTTTTCCATTCTCCTCACATGCACATGTGGGTGCACCTCCTGTGAATTAAACCTTCCAAATTCCTAAACCATTGGTGTAATTAGTACATAGGCGTATAACCCAAACAGGTAATAAGAAACGATTCTAAAAAAAAAATGAAAATGTTTGAGAGGAATCGAATCTTGCTCCAAGTGAAGTTTATTTGTTTTCTATCAAGGCCTATTCCAATTATCCTTTTAAAGGAACTTCCTTCCCTATAGCTGGTATCACAGTATGTACACATTATTTTCATTTTGTCATGTGTGAAGTCGTGGGATCTGCAGATGTATCTTTTGATGTATATTATCACTACTGATCAAATACTATTAATAACCTAGTAAAATAGTATTTATATTATTTATGTTGACTGCAGAGAAATATTAGTATATTTTGTTAATTGTCCTTTCAGCCATGTTCTTTTTGAATGCCAGAAGTAGATCTCAGGGATCATTGTTACCAGGTTAGGTGGAATATTAAAGTAGGTCAGTCCATGTAATACAATCTTGTCTTCTAGTTTTGACGGCATCTTTGTCTGAGCTTGGTATTTGTGAAGCGTGACTGTGGGTTTTCCCCGCCAATAGGACATGCTAGAAGAAAACTCAAACTTGCTTCTCTCTCGTTCAAACATCATGCGTGTCCATAAGAGGAAAATAAGCTAAATTTGAACCTCCTCTCGCTGCCACCAAGTATTTTGACCAATGAAATAACTACTTAGTGCTCGTGGTGAACATTGGCGCATGCGCAGTCGAGTGCAGGACTGCTCTATTGGCTCTTAACTAACAATATCTGTTTATTTAAACATATTTTACCCTTTTTGCTATGTTCATTTTAATTAAGCATAACTTTATGTATGAACATGATAATTAAATACATTTTGTACCACTAAAATTATTTAAATAAAGTATTCAAAACCAAAAGTTAAAAACAAGCTTTGTAACATTTTTACCCCCCAGCCCACATCCACAGCTGCGTGCCCACCTTTGAGATATCTTGTTATACATGGAATAAGTACATAAGAGAGAGAACAAACAATATGGCTGTGAAACGTGCAACACAACTTCCTAGAACGGGAAACCAAAACACATGTTACAATTTAACCGGACAGTTTACTTTCTTTATCATTTTCTAGGATGTTTGATTGCGTGTGTGATGCATTCTGATAGAATGAAAGGGATTGGACGGTAACAAGGCAAACATTACCACTCTCCAGTGGCAGCAGTTTTAAATATAAACTGTGTTCTTCTTTTCATTGTGTTGTGTTAACTACATTTTGATATGTGAACTATTTTAACTATCCTAACTTATATAGGCATTACAAAAAAGGTTTTAACTTTTAGCACACTATGTATGTTGTTTTATAGCACCCATTCAGGTTATATGCCTATCTACTAATTACTCTAATGGTTTTAGGTATGAGACAGGCTATATTTGTAGGAAGTGTACCTACATTTGTTTGGAAGGAGAGGGGGAAAAAACCTCAGACCACCTGACTGGGATTCTAACCTCAATATCCTTGTCATCAGCAGTATAGTCTACAGCAAGAGTAGCGCGTTAGACAATGTGGCCAGTGAATTGTGTGTGTGTGTGTGTGTGTGTGTGTGTGTGTGTGTGTGTGTGTGTGTATTTAATCATTACTGGGGACTGCGATGGAGCACTGGTATTATACATCGAACATTACCGGGTTTGATTAACTAGTAAATCGATGGTTTTGTTTATGTCCTTGTAGAAATATACAGTTCAATACAATATCAGGTTGATAAACTTTTAACATTTTAATTTGTATGTAACACATTTATCTATGTTAGATTATTTCTTCTTTCAGTGTCAAAGAATAATGAATATTCATCTGAGAATAGTGTTTTTAAAGAAGGCTGTTTCCCGGTGCTGGAGTCACTTAAAACAAATCCTATCCAAGTGATGCCCAAGTTCGTTCCTTTGGGTACCCCGAGCAAGCAGCGAGAAGACAGGTAAATATACTCGCCTACTCACGAGTAAAAAACATGGATTGAAATACTTATATATTGGTTTTATTTACAATTATTGTTTGTTTGCAACAAAAAAAAAGTGATCTCACCCGGGAATGGGACAGGAAATTAGTCAAAATATCGGAATTTGGGATGGGAACGAGAAATTTTAAAACTATCCTTTAGAATAATCTTTGATTTAAAATATATAGATTTCCAAACTAATATTGTAAGACATGTTAAACCCCGCTTGGTCTAAGGCACCAATCTCATAGTAGACTGGACTGCCGAGGACAGGGATATTTAGTTTGGTCTAAGGCACCACTCTCGTAGTAGACTAGACTGCCGAGGACAGGGATATTTAGTTTGGTCTAAGGCACCACTCTCGTAGTAGACTAGACTGCCGAGGACAGGGATATTTAGTTTGGTCTAAGGCACCACTCTCGTAGTAGACTAGACTGCCGAGGACAGGGATATTTAGTTTGGTCTAAGGCACCACTCTCGTAGTAGACTAGACTGCCGAGGACAGGGATATTTAGTTTGGTCTAAGGCACCACTCTCGTAGTAGACTAGACTGCCGAGGACAGGGATATTTAGTTTGGTCTAAGGCACCACTCTCGTAGTAGACTAGACTGCCGAGGACAGGGACATTTAGTTTGGTGTAAGGCACCACTCTCGTAGTAGACTAGACTGCCTAGGACAGGGATATGTAGTTTGGTCTAAGGCACCACTCTCGTAGTAGACTAGACTGCCGAGGACAGGGATATTTAGTTTGGTCTAAGGTACCACTCTCGTAGTAGACTAGACTGCCGAGGACAGAGATATTTAGTTTGGTCTAAGGCACCACTCTCGTAGTAGACTAGACTGCCGAGGACAGGGATATTTAGCTTAGTCTAAGGCACCACTCTTGTAGTAGACTGGACTGCCGAGGACAGGGATATTTAGTTTGATCTTAGCCAGTAGTACTAAGGGTGGTTTCCCACTCTATCCACGCAAATGCAGGTACACCTCTAAATTCATCTTCCTCATTCCTAACACACTAGAGTAATTAGTACATAGGCGTATAACCAGAGCGAGTAGTAAGATGCGGTGCTAAAAAAAATTGCTAAAACAAAATAACAATAAAATCAATAGAAGTGTGCGCAAATAGCATTTTTTATCAAATCAAATGACAAAATTTTGAATTAATATCAAATAATACAATTAATAAAATAATTAATCTTATTACATTTTTGATGGAAATTATTTTTATTAGTTAATTTCTTTTGAAAATGGTGTTTTATATTTAATTATTTGCACAGAGGGAAAAAATACTACAAAATATAATGTTTGGCACCTTCTCAATTCGCTCTAAGTATGAAACTGAAAAATATGGAGCATTGTGTTTTGGTTTTGTTTCCCGTCATAAACTTTTCGGGAAAGGGTCAATCCTGCACAACCAACAGGAATAGATAAATTCCCGAGGGCTTGGGATCCCGTCCACCCCTACATATTAGTCCTCACTGATTCATATAAGTTGTCCAGCATATGCAACAGGTACAGATATACAACCAAATATATTCAATTAACAAAATAATAGCTCTCAAAACATAAACATTATTAGTAGGCGCTATACATTTAAAGTTTTCTCAAGACTGTTTTATTGATATAGTTCCGTTTGTAAGTGCATTTTGAAGTCTTGAGTAAAGTTAAAAAAAAGTATTCATATCTTTCCAAATATAAGAGTAATAAAATAAAATTTACTGGAAATCTTGGGACATTCAGGAATTAGAAAATTTAACATTCTCCATTAATAGTGAACAATTATATAGTTAGTTTATAAAGTACCTACTTTTGATTAATACACATTAAACAACCAATCAATGCAAAATGGATGCCATTTTATGCTTTTTTAATTATCGTAACAATTTCTCTGGCACAACTAACAAAATAAATATATTATATCCAAATGATAGTTTTAAAGTCAATTTTTTTTCCTCTTTACCCATGATCATAAAATATAGAAAACAATAACAAACAAAGTTTAGTAAATTTAGGTTAGGGGTGGACAGGATCTCGAATGCTCAGGGAAAATGTCTGGAATTCATTCACTCCCGAAAGTTGGGTGGGATTTGCTCCTTCCCTTCAAGCTTAGGGCAGGAAACACTGACTCATCGCTGTTCATTGTTAATCTCTTTTATAGACAGACGTCTTCTTTATTCTGTCGCTAGCATACTTAATGGAAGGGGCAGAGAGAAACATGACTCATGCTCTCTCTGTCTATTAACAGTTGATTGTTATCTTCAGCCAGGGAGGGTGAAAGAGAGACAGAGATATATTATGCTCTACTATATCTTAGGGCATGGAAATGGGCGGAGGAAGTAGTTTGCCAAGGACCATTTATCAGCAAAGTAGAGGTTACATCCATTACTGTTTCCAATCTGTGGACCATGTCAGTTTTTTATCCAAGCCATATATTTTCCGCCACCTGCTTGCTAGGCCTGTCGTAATTCATCACCCACATTTAACCACTGATACATTTTCGGCCATGCCGGGGATCAAACCTGGGACGCTTATCTCAGTAGACAGACATGCTACCAACTGAGCTAAGGCGTCGGATTAGTTTAAAAATTCTTATAAATTTTTGATCTAAAACTATTCTAAAGCATCATTTTTATAATTTTCAGTTCTCATCTCGATATTTTAACTCAGTCCTATTTAAGTAATAAATAACAATAATAATAATAATAAAGCATGTTTATTCCTGTGTTATTATAATACATAAAATGAGGACCTAATGGAATTATGGGAAATTTTGTAAATTATTTCTGTCTTGGAAATAGTATCTATCAACCATCTACATTTCTTATTTGACGGTAGTTTTTAAGATTGCCTCACTATTCCATTATATCGCTTAATTGTTCTCAATATAAAACTGACTGTCAAAATAAATAGAACTATCAAGCTAACTATAGTTGGGTTTAATCCACTATTTTACAAATCTTAATCACAAATTTACCTTTGAATCTCCAATCTGAATCTTAAAAATTTTAAAAATATGAACAAAATAGGAAATACTATAAATAAATAGAATAGTAGAAAAAACACATAGTAACAAAATGTTAACATTATTTCTTATAATACATTCATTACAACATGGTGACCTGGTGGTCTTGGGGTAAGGTGTTGGACTTCTGTGCTAGGGGTCCGAGGTTCACTCTTCGGTTCCGGCACAGATTTATCTGATTACCAAACCCTTCCTTCACCTCTGACAAGACATCTTGTGAATGTGGGGAATGCCAGGCCTCCACCGTGGTTCGGATCCCACGTTAAACTGTAGGTCCTCCATTTCATCTCACACTCACCCTACCATTACACATTAGCATAAGTGCGTATAACCCGAACGGGTAGTAAGACGCGGTGCTAATAATAATAATATAATTTTAATATTATTATATCTTCAAATTTTGTATGCTAAAAGCACTCCATCATCATCATTATGAGCTATTTCCATACCACCTCAGCCTGCTTCCTCAACTCTGTCTTGTACTCCAACATCCTCACCACCTCATACTTCCTCTACTATCTCACTTACTCCTTGAGCAATACATGTGCTGAAACTGGAGGATGAATTATAGAATGTTTTTATGTTTAAAAATGAGGTGGCCCAATGGCTAGATAATTTTATAATAAAGAAAATTGGTAAAACTAAAGAAAAATGAAAAATAAACTACTAAGAATTAAATTTGATGAAGAAAGCCCACCTAGGGAAAGAGGAAAAATATGGGAAGAGTCCAATGCACAAAGGTGACATCTTCTTCCTTTCTTTTGTCTTCTATAGTAGAAGTAGAATGTTTTTATGGACATTGATAGCGAAGCAAATAAATGTACATTTTAAGCCAGCTACGTGTTTGAAGATAATTCACAAGTTCAGATTTGTAATTATTTTATAATTTTTACACAAGCTAGTCTACCTTATTTGTAAAACAAAAAAATCTTGTTCTATTGTCAAGTGTTCACATATAATATTATATTAAAATTAAATATTTACTCTGTATTAAATTGTTATATTAATTCCTGGATGTTTGTTTTAGTGCTACAACTGCAATTAGCATAACCACAACAACTCCACCACGAAGTTTTGTATTTGGTCAAAATCTTCATGAGAGAATTGCAGGGGTAAGTGTTACTAAATATTATTTTACTGATACTTAGTTCAATATGTGTTAGACAAGGGATTTGTAAAGAATGGTGTTTGATAAGGGGACACTCTTTTTAATACAGACAAGTTGAATACACTATTTTACTAATATGAATCATCATTTACCTTCGAATAGCGAATCTGAATCTTTTAGAAAATTATCAGGATAGTAAGGAATATAACAAAATAAATAGGCAAAATAGAAATAATAACTAAATGTTAATTTGTTTCACTAAAATACATTCATACATTCAATTAAGTGGTAAATTAATGGTCTGGATTCTGGCTGTGAACACATTTGATCTAATGAATTGCTTTAATCGTTTTTGGCTGACAAGTCCAGTGCCTTTGATTGACTATGCTCAGTCAAAAACAAACTCCACGCTTTAATCTTCAGTTTGGTATTGGATTTCTTTGTTTTCACGTAATAAAGTTAATTTTTCTGTATGTGCTTTTTTATAAAAAACAACTTACTATAATCATGCTAATTTCTCAACATGCCGAAGAAATTGTGATTTAGAAGTGAAAGCAAAAAGTGAAAAAAATTTCATGAAATAAGTTTAGATGAAGAAGAAATGAGTGATTTATTAGTTTATCCAGTTTCAGAAAATGAACTAATTCTGTCTGGAACTGAAAGGGACGTTGACAGTGACGTGAATACCGACATTGACCTCATATTCATTCCTCCAGAAAACTCTCCATTTCCCCCTTTACATTTTACTGAAATCCAGGTGTAAGTATAGTTAATGATTCACCTCAAGAGTTTGACATTTGGGTATTTATTTTACCCCATACTCAGATGGTATGGGTGTGTAATGAGGACAGGAAAAGAGAGGATCCCAAAGATAATGATGAAAATGAACTATGTAGGAAAAAGAGATTGTTGGGAGGAGCAGATAATAGCAAATGTGCAAGGGAGAGGAGAAGAATAGAAACATTCAAAGGAAGAAGACTGACAAAAGTATAGAGGAAGGTTGAGGCAATTAATAAACTGAACTGCCACAGACTGGACACGATTGATAGTGATTGTGATTGTGGTAGTTGTGGTTATGAATGTTATCAACAACTATTATCTCTACGCATGTCTGCACCACTTCACAAAATATTCTGAGTGTGACCTACCCCCATCATCATCCCACACAAATAACACACAGAGGTAAGCACAAGAGAGTTATAACATGGTACAGCTCAATGAGGGAGAGGAACATAAGAGTAATAGCGTTAACCATAAGCCAGATGGGCTACAAGGCACAAGGGGCACCGCCAAGGCCTGATGGGCAAACCAACAATAACATCAGGCGGCTCCTTATACTTAGACGTTCCCAAAATGGCGTCATCAGAGAATAGCATAAAAATCAAACTAATTGGTCTCCTGTTACACAATAATAAATGTCTATCAACAACATGGGCGGAGAGCCAACCCCCGCTCAAAGTTCAAACATTAGGTGAGTCAATAGCTCAAGTCCCTAACTTAAACGATGATAGCGACATTAAAGTAATATTTGACATAATATAAAGTCCAAGGTTAAGTAAGAATACCTAAATGATTTAATAACAAATGGAGCGCCGTCAGTGGATATAAGTACTGGGTGGCCCGCGGCCCCACATTTAACAACCATATAAAAATAGACACCAGCAAAGAAACAACAATAAACTAGCCTAACTTTAACATCCAACATAGTGTCCGTACTACAATTAATCTCTTCGCCGGCTCGCGGCCCCACATTTAACCAACCTTGGTAGGAAACAAGGCAGTAAATATAAACTATTTGTGGACATTAAAGATACAAAAATATTAATCGAGTTCAAGTATGTATTAAGTAAACATCGCCTTAAGGGCTGATGTAACAGATCGTCACAATAAATATTAGTCCTAGATATATAAATGGAATTTTGAAAGATAGAAGATATTATAGCCAAAATGAATTTAGAAAACAGCGATGAGCTTACATAGTAGATAGGCTATTTACCTTTAAACCCCAGAGTGTAATGTGTGTCCCTACTCTGGGCTCCAACCATTATATATCTTGCGGTAAACATGTGTTCTCAGTGCGCGGAGTAAGGGTGGGGGGGGGTTCGAGAACAATCTCGAGGGCCTACGAGCATTGTTTGTAAGCAGAAATACAGTCCATAGAAGCTTTTGAATGTGCCTGGCAGCGCGTGCAGATTGACGTTCGCTTGTCCACTTGGGAGAAGGGGAGGGGGGAGCTCTTCCAACACGGCCAGCAGCGAGCCTCGAACCCCGGTTCAGTCGAGCGTGGATTTTGTGGTGGAGTCCATTTCGGGTTTATTGTAGACGAGTCGGAACGAGTCAACTGGGGCTGGCTTGATGAGTGATACAACTTCTTCTTCCCATGTAGTAACAAGCTTACATAAGTACCAGACTTGGGTTCCTATGATTGGAGGAAATTATGTCCATCACAGGGATTGTCAATAAGCCTAATCTAAAAATGTATTTGATGGATGATCTGATTTTTGGCACACCATATTTTTTTCAAAAAGATGTCGCACAATTGATTTGAGACTATTTGCACCTTTTGTCACTTAATTGGAAGATTCTTGTGACCTGAAACCCACAACCCACTCTGGAGGTGCTGTCGGATCAATCCCCCCTGATGTGCATTCCATCACAACAGCCGACTCTCAGCGAGATTGTGTTGGTTTGGGGTGTGCGACCTCAATTCCGGGTAAGATTGTAAACTTTGGCACAATAACAAGATTAGTGTTTGAGTCTTCTCCTGAATTCAGATGAAAATTGAGAGTTCGTGGCTTATTGGAATTACTACACCCTTACCTACATCAAGAATATGAAGTTTACACTAGTGTCAAGCTATCCAAAAACCTCCACGATAAACAATCCTCATCTTCGTGTGGAACTATTAGAATGATTTGAAGTCTTCTTAAGACCTCTCTTCACAGAGGAGAAATGAGTTTCACAAAAGATGATCTTGTAGGCCTACTTGTACAGTCGTGGCACAGTAAGAGAGTAATAGCCATAGTGTCAATGCTCCACACTGCTAATATCAACAAACTGGTGGTTAAGTCATCATCAACACCATCATCATGTAACGATACTGATTTGGACCCCTCTCATATATTAAAAAAATCATGGATGAAGTGTATTTTCTTTAAGTAATGTATGTAATCCTTTAAATACTCTATACATGGAGAATCATGCACTTTTCAGAACTGATTTCAATATATTGCATCATTAAAACAAAATCAACTCTGTAGTATTTGACAAAAAAGCAAGTGACGCTAGCTCCCTCTAACCAATAGAAATCTAGCCTTCATAACACCTGTCGCCAGGACTCTTTCTATTGGTTGGTTTATACACTGGTCATGAGAGGTCCAAGGAGCAGGGGGTAGGTCATATATAAGCCACTTGTGCGTATGAATACACAGTGCTGGTAGCATAAATATAGCAGTAGCAGTAGTTCACAGTGCCACTAACTGAAATCTGTAGTTCAACTAAACTGTATCACATAAAATTATATCTTCAGTGCCGAAGATAAAATAGCTTTAATAAATCGTGTGCAACATTGAAGGTGTTATTTATTCTGTTAAAATATCACATAATAATTGGCGCTTGATCACGGGGCTTTAAGTACCAATTATCTCACAATACAGAAATACCGTACCGTTTTAATTAGCGCTCAACCACGGGGCAATTATCAGCTAACTAAACGGTATCACTTTAATCGGCGACCATCGCCGACCTGTAACGTTTCAATCGACGCCCAATGCGGACTGATTAATTCTATAACACTTCAATCATCAATTGTTTCTGGCCTGTGGTCAGGTCAGTTTAGTAAAATGCAGCCATATTTCTCAATCCTTCCACCACTCTTCCTCCTTTAATTTCTTCCATTCTTCTCCTCTCACTTGAACACTTTATGTTATCTACTCCTCCCATCCCTTTCTTGGCCTCCCCTGCAGTCTTTTTCCTACATACTTAATTCCCATCATTTTATTTGGCATCCTCTCTGAACATTGGTTCACTGACTGCTAGTTAAGTATGGGCACAAAAAAACTAGACCACATTCTTGATTACAATAAATACATGCATTGTGTGTTCAATGCTCTTTATCCTTTCACCAGAAAAACAGGGAAGTGGCCCAAAAATATTCTGTGTGACACCAGATATGTCCGGCAGTGTGTGACACTAGATATGTCCGGCAGTGTGTGACACTAGATATGTTCGGAAGTGTGTGACACCAGATATGGCTGGAAGTGTGTGACACCAGCGTGACAGCTCTGTCAATTACTGGGAGTGAATGTGTAAGATTTTCTTCATATAAATGTTTGGACTGAACCATGAAAGATCAGTAATTTAACTATAAAACCGATTACAATTCAAAATCTATGGGGAAAACATCTTTTTGGTTCCTTTTGAATCTCGAGTCTGGTAATTTCTCAAATCCCCTCAAGTTTGAGCTCTACAACCCTACTTTTTAGTAATGTTATGTCTACCTGAGTATTAAAATGTTATAAATGCAAATATTTTGTGTTTAAAACTTTATATTATATGACTAATATATTATTATTATTACTATACAGGATGCAGTAACAGGCGAGTCGACCGAGCGTAATGCTCCGCCCACTGAGGAGTCTACTTCAACTAATGTAAGTTATCTAGTGGCTGCTTGGCAAATGAAGTTCTATGTGTGTTGTACTAGGAATTTCATCTTTTTCCTGTCCAGTATCATTCTCATAATACACTAAAAATATTCACAATATTGTAATACTTGAACACAATTTGTGTGTGCAAAAACATTGTATTAAATAATTTAAGGTAACAGCACAATTAATTTACATTGACTCACAAACTAATGTATGGTAGCTAAAGACATACAAAAGATGAGGTTATTTTTTAGGTGAAAAGTGGTGTTATTTTTCTTAAAAAGCTGAAATCAATGTTATTATGGATGTAAATACGAGTCGAATTAGTATTCATTAAACATAATTAAGGCCAAAGTCCAGAAAATGATAGCACGCTTCTGGATACACAATATTTTATACGCATATTAGGGTGAGCACACAATGAAAATATTTATTGTTATTTCCATACAGTAAATAAATGGCATGATCATGAATAAAAGTGGTGCTACCATACTCTGGACTAATTCCAAAACTAGTATTGTATTTATTATTTATTTCTCCACACCAAATTAATTGTAAAATGAACTATTCTTACATTGTTAAATGTACTAACTCGTGAATGAAAACTTTGCCATTGTGGCAGGATTATTTTCCTCGTGCCTTGTTCTTCTGTCGGTCAGAACGTTGTACATACAAGAAATCTTTGAGTCAACTTTTACAAATGGTAGCCAAACTACCTCGTCATGTGACAAGTCCTCCTTCTTGGCCGTATTCAACCGAGTGATTTCTTATGCCTGGTGTCTGATTCTCCCTAAACTTTTAGTTTCATGATACAGTAACATTACAGAACTCACATAGCGTTCTTTACGCTTTTTTTTAATATTGTGTGTTTAACTATTTATTAACATCCGGAGAAAAATCAAATATGAATACGCACAAAAGATTAAGAATGTCAAACTTGATATCTCAATATGATTACCCTCAATTTTTACGAATACCACTATCGAAATAATCGATTGAAATAATCGATTGTCCCTCTATGTTTAGACCAAACATGGCCACTTATGTTCTTGCTTGGGCCTAACATTTAAAGGTTGAAAACAAATAATTGATCTATCGTAATCAATAAACGAAGGTCTCGTATTGAGTTTTATTGTTTACCTCCTAATAAAAAACCTGTACATCTATGATCATACTGAAATATCCTCTGGTCTGTTTGATACCTTTAAAATAAACAAAAACAGATACTATTCCTGAAAAGAGCAGCCCTGGAATAGCACTACTCACTAATGTCTCAATGTTAAAAATTGTATTGCATGATGTGTTGATTGCCAAATTAGAAGAGAAATTGTGTTTATTTGAAAAAAACAAACTAAATTAGTGTTATTTGTTTAGAAAAAGTACATTTTTTTTGTTAAGACAACTGCACATTTTGCATGTCTCTAATATTAGCGTATGCATGGAAACACTAAAAGAATATTTTAAAATATGTATTTAATTTGCCTACCCTCTAGGCTTTATAAAGAAGCTTTGAAATTAATTTAAAACTCACTGGTGGTGTTGAACGATGTTGAGAGGTTAGGTTCTATCTTTATACAGATAGGCCCGCACTTGTCGAACACTATACAATACTGTGTAAACTACTAGTTTTATCTACAATTAAATACAATTTTGCAAAGCACACTGACATATTTTACTTTAATAAGCCTTGTGTCAATAGTTTATTAAAAATATATATTTCAGTACACATTTGTACATACTTTCTCATATAGTCTTTTATAACTTGTGACAATTTCAAAAACAAGCCATGAGTAAACTACCTACAAATGATTTTATTAGAAAAACAAATATATATTATTATTTATCATGTTAAACGCTCCCCATATAAACATTTTGAACTAAAGTGTTAAATAAACCATTTTTCTAATTATCTTAAGAAGACTTTAAGGAAAGGTGGATAGAAACACATAAAAGGGAACCAACACAATATGGCTGTTACAGTGAAAAGAATAACACAGTTCACACTTTACACTGCTGCCACTGGACAAAGAGGTAATGGCTTTCTCTTTAAGAAAATCTATCGTTACCGCCCAACCCCTGACCTAGGTTTCATTCTATCGGAACTAATTGGGGGGAATGTGAAATGTGCAACTCAACTTCCTAAAAGAAGAAACCACTTATAATACAATAACCTCATAAAGTGAAAAGAGGTTTTACTCATACAGATAAATAAATAAACTAAACCAGTTTTAAAATGTTCTAAAATCATTCATAAGTAAACTTAGGCTTGCTTTAGGGCTTGAATCACAACAAATAAATGCCCCAAGTTATGACCATATAACATCTAAATATCGAGTTTGAACAAAATCAATTGTCAGACAACAGGGGCACATTAAACATTGAGATTTATCCTTGTCTCGATGTTGAACATATTTGTGCTTACAATATTTTCTAGGTATGAGAAAGTAAAAACCGTTAAAAAATGATACTTTTTCTAAAAATGGATTTGCATATAAAATATTGAGATAATCTATAAAAGTGAGAAATATTGATCAATCATGTAGCTGTGAATAAGATGTAGTTTTATCCTTGTTTTCTTGTTAATGTTTCAGAATGTTACAATAAACAACAGTGCTGTAGCGACAACGAATGGCACATCAGAGATGCTCTTTACCTCGGTCATTAAGATGGACAGTACATGTGTAAGTACACTCCACAAATCACACAGCTTACATTTAGTCGCATAAATACATAGTATGACTATGGAAATTTAAGATATAATTTACTAAATGCCATATTTCATCTTAAAATTATAAATTAAGCTATTATCACAAAATGTAACTAACTATTTTAAATTGGTTTATGTGAACGATAATTTGTGATGTAAATAACAGAAGTTTTTTTTTAGCCTTGTAATTGTTGAATCCAGAATGTGACTTTTGAACTGAAGTCGAAGCGAACAAATATTCTAATATTTTAAGTGAAGTTGAAGTTTTAGAAGCTAACTCACACCACTAAAAAAAACTTATTTGTGTTAGACAAAAATTATTTTGTAAATTAAAATCACATACCTTAAGAGCTGTTTCACATGAGGTATTTATGGCCTGGCAATAATTACTGGTAAACTTTCGCTCTGTAAAATAAAAATCAGTACCAACTTAACCAGAGTACATGAAAAAATAGGTCAGTTATTATGGATTCGGAGGATGAGGCTCTTTTTGGTGGCTCCTTACATCTAGAACAGACAGACCAATCAGCCCCCAGCCACCAATTCATCACTATGAAAGGGAACATCCACGGTTCCCCAATGATACATTTGTTGGCCATGCCGGGAATTGAATCTGGGACCCCTTGGCTTAGTGGCTGATACAGTACCGACTGAGCTTTGGCATTCAACGATATAATTTTAACCACACATTAATCATCAGAATGTTCTTTCATTGGAATTGATGGCACTTTCAAGCCTTAATATAAAACAATTTAATCTAGACGTTTAATAATAATAGTAAAAAAGATGGAAATATCCTTGAAAGGGGTGGAGAGCTATGGGTGAAAATCTCTATAATCATTTTGCATTACTTACAATTAGCTTAAATATATTTCTAGTGAAGTATGTAATAATTATAAATATTTATTAAAGACTATGCCGTCAAAAACATACCTACTATAGCCAGATAGTCTTCCGCACCACGAATAAAATTCAGCAGGTGCTTGACGGTTGGCACCACTTGGAGAAATGGCCGGCGATTGTTGCCCTGTGTGAATGGCACAATATAAACACGTGATTAACCAGTCACCGGGTGGGCAACTATTCCACAACGCCAATAGTGGGCAACTTATGAGCGAGTGTTGACAGAGCGGGCAACTCAGTTGCTTCGTGTGAAACCCCCAAATCTACCTCACTGTTAATCATCAGAGCGATAGTTGTCTCGTGTGAAACCCCCAATCTACCTCACTGTTAATCATCAGAACGACGTGTGAGACTCATAAATTTAAAATAAAGTCTTCAAAATTTCTTTAGCACTGAAAACACCAATTTTTTAATAATAAAATTGCTGACCCATCTACACATCATGAGTCAACTTTCAACTGTAGCATTTAGATCTTATAAAATTAAATTAATAAAAGTATAAATAATAATTCTGCTCTTATTGTAATTCCAAATAAAATAATTTACCCCTTTAAATATATATATATAATATAAATTTTTGCATGTACTGATGTATAATATTTCTTTTGGTAATCATTATTAAAAGCAATCTTTTATTATTTTGAATAAGGATGTGGCAAGCCAAATGTACTCACATATAAGAGGTATTATATATAGATAGCATTAATACTAAAATACACTTTTTGTAGTGACTGAACAATAAAGCATGATTCAATTTACTTAAGCAAAGGAAAAATTGTGCCAAACGACTGTTTTAAAACAAAACTTAAAAGAAGGATAGAAGAGCAAGGCCCACACACTTTCCAGAAAACTGTAGGCCTCAAACATAAGTTGTAATGATATGGAATTATACATCTCAATAATTTATTATTCACATCTTTATTCAAAATTACGATATTTTAAATGAGAGCGGGTAGTAAGATTTATTTGTGTTAAGTTGTTAAGTTGCAAAGTATGGCGACATACTTCTACGTCTCTGTTTATAATGACAACGCAGTTTTATGAACAGAAACGCACCTGGATGACCATACCTTTTTCTTTTGGGAAACTTCGTGAAGGAAATGTCGCTTTATATACCCTTTCAGGGTACGCATCTCTTCACTTTCCTTCCTGACATAGGAGCCGTGTAGGTAGAGTCTATGACATCTTAATCTGTGTTCTAAATCTCACGTGTCAGGAATTATCATGCATATAACGTAATAGTCTGGATTTTATTAAAATCTACAACATCTGAAATATCTAGCAAAAAACTGTTTCTCTACTTAAACAAAAATAACTATAAAACACTAAAACTTTTAAATTATAAAATAAGATATCATCCCTTTTTAATTATTATTATTACTATACAGAACAGCAAACCTGGAACCAATTCAATCGTTATATCAAATGTCACTCTAATGGTGGTGTACAAACATTAATATATCAGGCTAGCTCTTTTAAACATTACAAATTATGTAATTTTGGGGGTACATCAGTCCTCTTCCTCAGCAGAAAAGAAATTATATAATTGTCTGTTTTGTAGTGATCTTAGAGACTTAGAGTTTTCTATTAAGTGTGTAGGGCTTGCCCTTCTATCCTTCTTTCAATATTTGATTCAATTAACTTAGGAATAGCAACAACATTACTAATACAACTTGAAGTGCAACTGTTGGCTTAGTCGCTGACCTTGACACTTGTTTGCTTCGGGTGCCTGGAAATAGCCTTAAGATCTTCCTGACTCAACAGAAATTTTAAAATTAGAATGAATTTGAATCCTAGGAAGAGTGAAACATTAATTTTCCTGTGTATTATTATGATCTTTGTTCTCAGCCCAATCCTTATATCATGAACATTGATTCCTGTTTCTGCCTTTGTTGTATGATCCTGGTCTAATGCGCTACTCTCATGTCAGACTAGACTGCCGAGAGGACGGGGAGATCGGGCTTTGATCCCGGTCGTGTCCAAATAGTTTTCCACTCTTCCTTTATGCAAATGCTGGTGCGTTTCCTTTAAAATAGAACCTTCCTAATCCCTAATACATTAGTGTAATTTGTTCATAAGTGTATAACACGAACAAATAGTAGGACACATTACTAGAAAATAATAGAAATAACTAGGGCTGTGTGGGATCCCGAACTTCAGCAAAAAATTTGGAAAAATGGCTGTTCCCAAAATTCGGGCGAGAAAAACTATTTTAAAATTATAACTAAGGATTGGATATCAAAGTTATGTTTATATATAATTTTCATTAAAAAAATAATATTAATTTATTAAATCTAAATTAATCCTATCTTCTGTTAAGTAGACGGACACTCGAAACTTAAGTCACTTTAATTTTGTAATTGTGTACAAAATAAATGACCACCATTAAGTAACAGAACCACACTGAAGGAAATTGAATATTTATCTCTGAATAACTTTAAGGCAGGAAAACATATTTTTAACGCAAAATAATGATGAAAGTGACTTTTATACATCAACTTATGCACAAAATAGACCTTCAACACACTTATTTGCATAAACACAGGTCTATTACATAAATATTATTATGTCATCAACCTAAATCATGGGCCTATTTTCTGTCAGGATGTGCTATGGCCGAGGATAGGGGAGGTGATGTTAATAGGGATATAAGGATGGAATATTCGGAAGCCTGTGACAAAACGAGGTGTTGCTAGGAATTACTTCTAGGTGACCCCTCTACGGTCCCCAGCACCCTGGGCTCGAGCGGATCTGACGTCATAGCCCGTGTAGTCCCGAATCGGGCAGAGTGACCCCTAGACTGCGATGTTGATTAGTCAGCCACAATGGCTGGATACACTACTTTCTATCCTGGCCTGGTTTCTGGCTAAGGAATGCTGACGATGCTGACAATGTTTATGTGGTCAGCTCCTCTATTCTATTTGTTTACAGGCTACTCACAACCACCTGCAACACTCGTTATACAAACATGCCTTCCAATTTAGACCACGCTATTGCAATTATCTGTAATGGCATCCATTTGCTTTTGTGTCATAGATCATAATAGTTGGATAAGCTAACATTTTTGAAGTCAACAGCACTTTTTGTGACAACTGCAATAACTAAAACGTTCGAGGTAACCAGACACACTGGCTCAGTTGAGAAATATTTTTAGTATTCCTATGGACAAGGCTGTGGCTCACTTTTATTCATTCAGATTAGATTGAATAACTTGATGTTTTATTGTGTAGGTATTTATTAAAATTCACGCCATTATCTTTTTTTTTATTCAAGGACTATTTTAGTCAATCTTAAAATATATTTTTAAGATGTATTTATATTTATACCAAAAATGGCTGAACAAAAATATACAATTATTGCAATAGTTGCAATAGTCGACCACGGGGCAATTATCAGCTAATTAAACGGTAATCTCTTCAATTGGCGTCCAACAGCGGAGCCCATAAAACCAGAACATAACAACATTTTAGTGACTTTTAATCAAAAGTGAGGGTATATCGTGTTACAGGACAGTGGTGGTGAAAGATCGGGGAAGAGTCTCAGTGAAGCAGCCCGAGAGTACGAGGAGGCGCGGGCTGTGAAGCGCAAGTACGACCAAGTGGCAGTCGTCACAGGGGAGGAGGGAGAACACAACGTTCTACAGGTACGATTGCGTCATTTGTAATAGTGGCCAATGTTCACGGGAAAAACCGGAGAAATAAGATATAATTTTAAGGATCAAGAAAAAACCTGGGTAAAGTGCATGAATTTTATTGCCTCTTGGAAATTTAAAAATACTATCACCGTTTCTTCAAAGGCCTGACCAAACTACATGTTTTCCCCATACTTGATTTGGTATTAAATCTATAGAGAAATGACACCACCTCGATGGTTTCAGCAGGGAGTTGAACCGAAATAATTATTGGTTCTGGTTCCTGTTCCAGTTCTCCAAACAAAATGTTAAAGGTCCAATACCAGAAAAATAAAAGTTCCTGTTCTTTCCGGTTCTTAAAGATCAATATTGGCCAGTTTTAGTAGGCTTTCATTAAACTATTTGTAAATAGAACAAACCACCAAAACATTTACTACAAAATACGAGTTATCTATAATTCAGACCATTTAAACAGGAGATCATTTTCTTTTTGTTTGCCATAACTCTAAAAAATAATAAAAATACCATATTGTGATCTAGTGGTCAGGGTTCCTGGCAACATCCAGAGGTCCCGGGTTCGATCCCCGGTGCTTCCAGATCAACTCTGCAACAGGATCAACCCAGACTTGTGAAAACTGAGATTAACAGCCGGAGTGTTTGTTGTGCTGTTCACATGACACAACTGTTGGCACATTCTTTGCCAACAGACGAAGGTTGCTTGGTCGATGACATGGAATTTTATTTTATGAGTATTTTCTAGAGGTGTGCGAAGTACACTTTTTTGGTTCAAAACGAAATCAAGTCGAATATGAAATATATTCTCTTAAGCGGAATTGAAGTTTGAATATTATGTTGACAGTGTATATATTTATCTAACATCAAACTAAATATTACATTCATGTTTTCTTAACACTAATACTTGTAGCGTATTGCCAACTTCTAAGTGGGTGGTAAAATAAACATGCATGGTGTTTCACTAACCTTTCACACACAAAATACCAATTAACAAAACACAAGACTTAACAGACGTTAGAGAACAAAAAGTCATAGAAAAATACAAGTTTAAGTTAATTCGGTATTAGGTTTGAGAAGTCCAGTGGTACAAAATTTTTGTTTTTCTGTTTTATTAATCAACAAGGAAACTCGGGATTTTATAAATCCATTTAAATCTTGCCATGTGAATTACTAAAAAAAAAATATGGTTCTGATTTTAACAGCTCGAAAATAATATGACCTTTATGATAGTAATTTAGCTCATAAATTAATTTCCTATGTAATAAGTGTAAACTAAGCAATTTTTTTCAGATTTGATTTAATTTTGTTTTCTGTAAAATATCTAAAATTTTTGTTTATAGGTACTCACTATTTGCATACGTCTTTTAAAAATAATTTAATGAATGTCATGCTCCCCACACATGCACTCAACTATCAACTCTGCTGCAGGAGTTTGAATTGAACATACTGATTCATGAGGTAAACAAATGAAATGGATGCATGTGTGCATTTTAAAATATTAAAAAAAGAAATATTTTCAAAGTTTAATGAAACACACTGAAAATAAAAAACACTTTTATTATTTATTTTTATCTACACTTTCAAGAGGAATAGATTCATCTTTATTTGGTAGCAATCAATGTTTGTGATCAAGGCAGTTAGAGGTTTAATGTTATGGCCATCTTAAAATTCAGATTGTTAAGGAAATTTTCCAAGTTCCACCAGGAAAATAAATCAAACTTGTTCTAAAACTCAAAACAATAAAAATATATTTTATTTCTTGAGGTAATTGTATTTGATGTAAAAGATAAGTCTAATTTAATCATTCGAATAGCTCCCGAAGCCAAACATGGGTTCGAATCGAATACAAAGTACACCGGGCGAGATTCAATTGTTTCTAGCTCCGCACGCCCCTAGTATTTTCAATTAAACAATCCAATGTTGTTGTTATGGAGCCAAACCAGCTTCTTGCCATGGCGAGAACAAACATAAATATTGTATAGCTGTATTATTTGTATTTATATCAGCTATCATGAGAAATCTCGCCACTCAGCTGGATGCACTTAAGAGGTTCGTCGACCCCGTCCCTTTCATTAAGGTACCAAAGCATATCTTTTTTGAATCTCTAGACACGTTTTAGTAAAAAAGACCAAATCTACAATCTCCTCACTTAAATACCACACTTGCCCTTTTAGTTTCTTGCTGGCAGCTTTATAGATAGCAGCACTTACCTTTTCATAAGCATCAAGTTGGTGCAGTAAACTGAGGTCATTAGAGGGCGCTGAACTAGGAAGAGGAGCTGCAAACTAAGCACAGTAAAATGTAAATGTTACACAATCTGTTTTATTCCAAGTTAGTGAGTTTGAATTGGCCACAAATCATCCATATTTTGAACGAATACACGCTATCCATATAGAATGATGAGCTCCAACAGCTGGTGTGATAATGTTCGTATGTGCCTTTTTACGGCTGTAAACATTATACAGGGCGTCTACCATTCAGGGAAAACGGGAATTAGAAGTGATCGAGTAAAAACGGGAATACGTCTGGAATTTGGTAAATTATAACATAAATCCGGGAAAATGTTGTTTTACTCAAAATATGAAATATAATAATCATTAAATCTGTAAATAATAATGTTATTCAAACTGTAGTTTTTGTTTGTTTGTAGCTGTGTAATATATTTTATTATTCCTACTAAACAATGTTAATACAAATTTAAAAATATAGTTTATTTAAATTTTAAAACTTATTATTAATAAAAAAGATTAGTAGAAAAATGAGGTGGGATGGGGGGGAGTTGGAAGGATGTGACATACTTTTTAGTCTGGAATTTCATTGGTCAAGTTGAATAGACACCATGATTATAGGTTGATCAGTGCTTGCATGTGCTTTCTCCTCTTCAAGATCACTGTTAGTTACTTCAACTATTTATATCAGTGGAAGAAATTAGAGCGGCACTTTCATTCGGAGCCATTTGTTTCTTTTCATGCTTCTGCTTAAACTCTTGTGTTGTTTTTTTCGTTTCCATTGTTTGGCCCTTGCTTCTTCGAACACCAACACTTCATCGACTTGCCCAAAGCAACCATTACAGCCAGGTTCTCATTGTGCGCGAAGGAAATCCTTGTCCTGTTGAGTAATATCAAATAAGTTGTCAAGGTCTCTTGAAAATTGAGACTCATTGGCTTGCTGAACAGATGTTTTCCTATTCGAATTTCTCAAAAAACAGCAATTCCTTAACAACAGCCCTACAACCTGACAAGAGAACAACGCCAACCCCTCAACTAAGACCAGAAAACGGGTTTCACTCCACGATGGCCCGTAACTTACCTACCTTCTCTAGCCAGGATCACGAGGTTCCTTCCCAATTCCTAGAAACACTTGAAACTTTCTTATAGGTAATATCCCACCAGCAATCTGGACCACGATCTTGAAAGAACAATTGATGGTCTTACTACGATCACTACTCTCAAACTCGGGATGAAACCTCAAGGAGACTGCAAGAGAGATTCAATTCATTCACCATAACACCTTAAGAACAAACCCATGGCTCACTCACTTCCTGCTATACCGATATTACAGCCCTCCATCCGACCTTTTCTGGCCACCAAATCAACGACCGATTACTGGATCATGCCAGAGACATTAAGCCGAAACAATCCTCTTGTGAAAGGACGATAAATGGAGAGAACCAATATGTCCTCTAAACTGTCACCACTGCCTGGAACAACATTTTTACAGAGACTGCTCTATATTTTGGGAGAAGAAGGATAAAGACTGGAGAAACGTAAACCACTCATGCTTATCATTAGCGGAAAACACTCTTCAGGGGCAAGAAATGGGTCCAACCTGTCCCTGAAAACATCCTCCTCATTAGGAAGACGACCCAACCATACAATTCCCAGAATACCTGTCCCAATCATAACTCAGAGTCTCATCACCATCTTAGACATTGGAGCAACAGACAACTTCATCCACTCTCGCTGCATTTCCAGAGACAAAACCTTCCCAATTAAACCTCAATCCTATATAATCCATTTGTCTAAGAAAGAAGTAGAATTACGAGCCATGGGGTACCATCAGACTTCCAGTAATAGTAGGAGTCTCGTCTCGCCCGAACTGTCCGAAGATCTGATCTTGGGTCACACGTGGCTCTTGTAGACTACCAGAGAGAATGCATCATCCTAGGACAGAAGAAATGCACGTTAATCTCTTGGACCAGGGTCAAGGAGAACATCTTTCCTCATAAAGAAGACATCCTCAAATATCTAGACAAACAGTTCCAAGGGGAGATTCACAGAGATCTACGAGACATAATCATCAAACATCAGCACATATTCTCCTCTAATTGCATGGAACATGACATAAGGATAAGACCATCCTCGCCAAGCAAAGGGATCAGATATAAGTCAAGGAAATGCTCCACAATAACATCGTGGAACATCATAGCACCCGGCCAATCTCCAATAGTCGTTGTTGAAAAGGTTGGGAAGAAACCCCATTTGTGCATCGACTATTGACATATTAACTCAATCACGACAATGACAATGACAATGACTGTCAAAGAGTGTGGATCCCTAAACTTCTACAAGAGATAGGACCGCACCCTCGACCTGAGATTGGGATATTGGCAAATCCCAAGGCGCTCACCACATTCGATACTCCTGAGGGAGAACGCTTTCAATATAGGGTTCTTAAAGAAGCACCGAGCACATTCCAAAGAAGGATGGCACAGCATGTGTTGGTGTGGTTCAGCGGAGTTATCTGTTTCTAATATATGGACAACCAAGATGAGCATCTCTGCCACCTATAATTCCTTGTTGGAGAGATAGGCCCTGTATAACATCGCATTTGGACTCAACAAATGCCACTTCTTTACTTGGGTCACGTCATCGTAACAAAAGCCGCAGCTGGCACCTCCAGAGACAGGGACCCCTGAAGACCAAGGACGAAAACTCTTCCAGCTTCAACAACATTCCCTTTCTCTCACCGAGCGTACCTGCCTAGCTCAAGCTCAAGATTTCAACGTCCTTAAATTGGTGAAAAAACTCCACTGTCTTCAACAAACTGCTCTCAAAACACTGACTAGAACCAAACGCAGGTTGCTACAAACCCACCTATATAAGAAAGGCACTCTCTTATATCACGACCACAAGGAAGAAAATTGGAGAATAGTTGCACCTAGCTCCCTTCAAATTCGAGATTTTAAGAGATCATCACGACCACCCTATGGCAGGACATCCAGGAAGAATTATCATCATCGCGTCTTACTACCCGTTTGGGTTATACACACTTACGCTAGTGTGTAATGGTAGGGTGATTGTAAGATGAAATGGAGGACCTACAGTTTAACGTGGAATCCGAACCACGGTTGAGGCCTGACATTCCCCACATTCACAAGTTGTGATTAATACACTGACTTGTCAGAGGTGAAGGAAGGGTTTGGCAATCAGATAAATCTGTGCCAGGACCGAGGATTAAACCTCGGACCCCCCAACACACAAGTTTGACGCCTTACCCCTAGACTGCCAGGTCACCCACCTAGGAAGAAGAAATACATGGCTTAGCATGAAGAAGACGTATGCGTGGGACCTCATGAAGAAATACATATATCAATATGTGAAGGGGTGTAGAACCTGCGCAACCATGAAGACGGCAGGGAGAGTGGTGCATACTCCCATTAAACCACGGGTCACCCACAATCCCTGGATGCACCTAGGAGTAGATATTATGGGACCATACCCCCGGTCTATTTGTAGTAACCGACTTGTTTTCATGGTGAATAGCACCAATACTAGCGTACTCATATGAACGCTAGAAAGAAAAGTATTCACCCAATGGGGATCTCCTGTTACAATCTTATCTGATAATGGACTGCAATTTCGATCAAAGGTTTGGGAAAAGGCATGCCAGACGTGGGGAGCAGCTACCTACTTTCTATGTGAAAACCCAACAGAGTTCCAAAATTGTTATATAAAGATTGAGCCTAGAATACACCTCTAAAACAAGTCCCTCGAGTATTGGGATCAGGATCTCCTACATATCCTGTTAGCCCTTCGTAACCGTCATAACGACTCCCTGGGCCGCTCGCCTGGCGAATTACTTCTGGGAATTCCGCTTGTTAGACCTGGAGACCAGCTGTTCTGGGAGACTTCACCGATGAAGAAACCTGAAGAAAGAAAGTGTGAAGCACTAGGACGATACACCTGTGTTTTAAAAAGACAACAGAAATGCCAGGTAAAGGAAACTCCTCAAAAATCCTCATGTCCTTTAGAACCACGACTCAAGGTTCTGATCAGGACGCACTCTCAGTCAAATGCCTGGGTTTTGCCCTAGATGGATCTCATAGATGCTCAATGCAGAAATCATTTATAATGGGTATTCAACGAAATAGATTACACCCTTAGACTAAAAATACACCACAGGGACCACATTCAAGTTCTCCCCCCGCAGCCCACCTTTGGATCATCGGCATCATAGATGCAGAAAGAAGGCTCCACCCCTCGCATCCAAGGAGTTGAACCTTGTCGCGGGGAATGGGGACATGCAACACATCCTTCCCCCCATGCCGACCATTTCCCCCCATTTTCACCCTTAACTGTGAGGGTGAAACCGCCCGACCGACCGAGCTAGCAGCATAGGAGTATCCACATACCCTGTCTGGTGGAGAGGAAGCGAACTAGGTCTACCACCAAGA
>CABFOV010003982.1:35500-58205 GCA_902141375.1 Timema poppense | reverse complement strand
TTGGTTTTGGTTGCACGTGTGACAGGTAGAGGGGTGGGATATATCGCCTATAAAATGATGCCTTACAACGTGACATTACCTTGAAGTCGAATCTGACGTACTTCTCTCATGCGATATTTATCGATATCTATCCGATCATTAAAACTCTTGGTTTTCATTAATTGCGTCAAAAACAACATTAACACACCAGGAAAAATAGTTTGTATGGCCTTAGCCTAACAGGATTAGATAAAGTTCAATTTTAATAGGAAGTTCACTTTTATAAAATACAAACGTATTATTTGATAACATTTTAATATCTTATAGGTATTGATAATATCTATCAAAAGTCACAGATCACATTACCTGATGTGTGAATATGTGAAATATTTCTAGCTACTTTCAAATCCGTTATATTAGGCCTTTCCTACTAACATTTGACTGTAGCAATATAACTGACGGGGAAAATTTTGACAATCTCATAAAATAATAGAAATAAAATTGAACCTGTAATTATTTGATAGCACTAAACGCGTGCTAAAAATATAAACACTTTTGGGAGAAACGTCAAATGAATGTATTTTCTTTTTCTTAGCAATTTTAAAATTCCGGAAAAGTTCACAAACGAAGATTTATATTACTGTATTTTTAGTATATACACTATCATCTTTTGATTTTAAACTTATCAGCAAATTTATAATACAACTAGAACATCTAAAATATTTTATGTCTTCGTTTGAAGAGTAGTTTAGATTCCAGTAAAGCCCTAACTTTTAAAACTTATCCAATTCGAATCTCTTTGATATTCACACAGTTATATTAGTCACTGATAAACGTTGATATATTCTACAGATCTAATGTCTTACACATGTTTTTAAAATTAATTATAAAAAACACCACTCTGTCAACGATCTAATATTTTTGATATTTTTTGTTGAACAAGTAGTAAATAAGGCATATCTTTAAAAATACAGGTTTTTTCACTCGCTTTAGGTCCCTGAATGCTTCTCACATACTAATTACGTCCATTAGTTTGAAAGTTATAATATAAACTCAGAGGCAAAGATCGAGTGAAGCACCCTGAACTTTATTTTAAATAAGTATGACTATGCTATGACTATGCTTATGTGTTGATTAATGTTACAGAACCCAACAGAAATAATAGAATTCCTGAAATTTGCAAGTTTCCTCGCCATTTCCATTGTTGAACTACTACTCTACTGTTGGCACGGTAACGAGATTATATTTCAGGTAAGGGGAAAACTATCAAAATGTATTTACAAAATGCTTACTATTAGTAGACAGTATAAGTGCAGCCAACATTATCAACATAACCAGCAACAAGTTTGCCCTTAGTTACGTATTTGTATGTAGTGTTTTTGAGTTAATATTAAAGTAGTTAATATTTAGTAGTTAATATATTGTTAATATTCTTACATTAGGTAGTCATTTGATGATATCTTCAGAAAGAATAATATTTGCACTGCATCTATCGAGAATGTCCTTCGTAACGTTGAAATTTCATCAAAATTATAAAGTTTGTGTATTGTTTCAGTCTGGAAGCGTTCAGACCACGGCCTACGAGTGCCAGTGGTACAGCAGTGACAAGGTCTTTCAACTGGGCCGTTCAGATGATTATTCTTCGTGCGCAGCGGCCGGTTGTACTGACAGCTGGGAAGATGTATAACATGTCTCTATCAACCTTTACTCTGGTAAGCCATAGAGATAATAGCAATATATCAAATATCAACTATAAAATGCACCTTTCCTTTATTCTATAAGATATGAAGCTTACCTTTCATTATTCAAAATGGTGTAGCTTATAAAATATAATTTATACGGTCCATTACTCTGATACCAGGGGCTTAAATATTTGTTAATTCATGACATTAGTAAAAAGTAAAAATATACCCCATTCGTTGACCTATTTTATATTTCGCTCAATTATAAACGCTTGATCGCTTGATATAATTTTTGTCTTGAATGTTTTATTTTCCAGATAATGAAAAATTCATACTCTATCTTCGCTTTGCTGCGTCAGATTCACAACAAAGAACCAGTTATATGAAATAAATCGTCGTTCAGTGACACTTTGTTCCATAGATGTATCTAAGAGAGGGAGAGATAGAGAGGGGGTTCAGCCCTACAAACTCCCCATTAAAAATACAAATAAAATAATAGATCAATAATAGTAGACTATTTACAAAGTTTAAATTAAATTATATTCATTATTGATATAACGAGCATTATTAGGAAAATTCCTCCATCATTGGTACTATAAAAATGTCTTGCTTATTGTTTCGGTTATTCATTATTTTTACTACTAATTTTTAAAACTTTCAAATATTATTTTTGCTTCTATAGCGTTAAATAAATATACTGATGATTTAAAACTTTTTGTTGTTATGAATAATATTTGAGTTTAGAAAAAAACATGCACATATTGGAATATAGAAGATTATATGAAATATTTAACCCTCCCTCATAATTAAAATCATGACCTCCACCAAAAACAAAGTTCTGGATACGTTCATATCTTGTTCTTTTATACAGTTTCGGCGTTTAATATTAATGGTCATGAAAACGTTTAATGAACTGGTTTATAGAGTGCAGGAGCTGGGAGGGGAATCACTTTTCTAGAGCTTGGAGCTTCATCAACGGCATCTATCCCTATTTTAGATTAGTTCTATCCAGTCCACCTCATAACACCCTATTTCTATTCCCGAGCTAGCTATATCCAGTTCACCTAATTTTATCCTATTTCTATCTTGATCCCGTTCTAGCAAGTCCATCTCTTTACACCCTGTACCTATCTTAATTTAGTTCTAGCCAGTTCATCTCATGACACCATATACTTTTTAGGTCCATTCTAATGTCACCCTCCCGTCTAGGTCTTCCCAAATGTCTTTTCTCATTGGGTTTGTCAGTCAAGCAATAATTGTTGGAATTATTGCTTCAACACTGGGGCTTTTTGGAAAATTTCTATTTACAAATGTCATATATATATATATATATATTACCATTTGTAAATTTTATATATATATATAAACAGGGGTTTACGCATTGACATGGGATTCGTTATTGCAGATCCATCAATACTCTCTTAATGTGACTCTACCTATGTTTTATAAATGAGTATGAACATTAATTATTACCATGAATAACAAGATAAGAACCCGCTTTAGTGGCCGCCTAGTCTAAGGCTCTCGCAAACTGCCGATGAAGGTGAGATAAGGGATCGAGCCCAGTTGGGTGTATTGAGGGTGATTTTTCCTAAATGGTTTTAAACTCTCCCTCCATGAAATTAGGGTATACATCCTATAATTTAAATTTTAGGAATCTTTGACACATTAGTGTAATTAGAGCATAGGCGTATAAGCCACGCATTACGTGGTGCTAAATAAATCTAAATAAATAAATAAATAAATAAGAAAATAAGGCCAGTTACTATTTTAAGATGCGTGTGTTTTGTAATGAAATCGTGTTTCAAACGATTATACTGAACATAAAATCACGCACTATGAATAAAATATATACTCTAAAGGCTTATTTTATTGTTTACAATTATTCATTTTGTCGTAATGTTTCAAATATATATAAGGTGGCCTTATACCAAGGCACCAAGAGGCAACATGTAGCATGCGACATGTTGACTCAATGTTATATGTCGGAGAACACAGCACCTTGCGATTTCTGTAGCATCCTACAAAGCATCTAAACCAAAACAACAAAATTGCCTCTGTTTCCAATGGAACATCTGCTTCAAAGATGTCATTGAGACCGACGATTGCGGCCGCGGCTTCTTTTATTCTTGCCAAAGAGGTAAAGAATCGGAGGAGGCGAAGAAGGTGGTAGAACAGACAAGTGTTTGTAGGACGAGATCTACCCCAACCATATTTTGTATCACAGCTATGGGCGATTGGCAAGTAGTATTTTTTGTCTGGCCTTTGTGTTCGCGATGAAATTAGGTACGTAGATTATTTTTTTTCTTTACATTTGAGACGTCACATTCATTCTATTAACGCTTATTTATTAAATTAATTATCTTAAATACTCTAATAAGATATTACAATAATTATAAATATCTCTCAACTATTCACATATAATGTTTATTCACCATAAACATCACTCAAGTCACAATTAATATGTAGCTATGAAAACAATTTGAATCACATTCTACTTTTACTTTTACACTAAAGTCATTTATAAAGGAATTTGTTGACCAAATGATTGTAATATTTCATTCTAATCTGATTAGTTTTATTACAATATGCATTTAATTATTTCAGATTTTTTTTATATCGATACTAATTTGCAATATAATATTCATATCTATCTGAATTTTTTTTAGAAAATATCCACTTTCTTTTTGTTGTTTCATAATAAATTAATCGGTCATCACAAAATATGTCATGACTCCTATACTCTTCAATAAACTTCAGAGTTTTCTCATTTGAAGAATCCATCTGGAAACACTGAAACTAGGCTCTAGAGACAATAAAATAATCTCAAAATAGGGGCATGGAATACAACTAACAATATTCTAAGTGACACGGTTTTGTTGCCTCTGATTCCACTGCCGGCGGGAAGGTAGCAACACGTGGAAACAAATAACTTTTGTAGCAAGGTCGCATACGGCAGATTAAACAGAAGGCAATATGTAGAATGATACATTATCGCATGCTACATAATGCCCCTTGTTGCCCAGGCGTAAGGAAAATAAAGGCAAGACTATTTTTTTTTATAAAGCTCAATTTAATTTGTATTTGATTCAATTACGCTCCTCAGAATCCTTATAGATAAAAAAAACACTACTAATTTATAGTTTTATCAAATCAGTCAAAACTGGTTTCAATAAACATAAACATTAAATTGCCATTTTTATTCTGGACTTAGCTTAGTTTTTGCATTTGTGATGCTATAAAGTTACTTAAATGTGATTTATTAATTTAGTAAATTAAAAATTTAGTAAAAAACTGACACCTGCAAACGGGAATTCATCCTGGGACCCTTGGCTTAGAGTACCAATGCTCTACCGCTGAGCTATCCAGGTTGGTTCAAGAGAGTTGACTATATACAAATATAATAATTTATGTTATTAGAATAACCATGTTCGTGTTAATTAAATATATTGTGTAATACATTTAACTTTTTTATTTACAAAATTTTACAAAATAATTTATTTTAGAATTTGGGGATAAGTTCCACAAAGTATTTGCGGTTTTGTATACTCTCTTTAGACAAACATTTTTGAGGAATACGATTACATTTCTCAATATTTATTAGGACACCTTTAAATTAAATTGTGTCTAGATTTCTCTAACCAATATCGACAACGTAATACGTAAAAATAACTATAAAATACACCACTCACTTTCTATTACATATATTTTAAAGTTTTAAATGGACCGATATTTTATGGATTTCCCTTTATTTTGCATTTCTATAGAAATATAAATGTTATGAAAATGGGAAAAAGAAGCGTAAGTGAATCATAATAATACGGGTTAGATAATATAAAAATTAATAATTTAAGATTCCCCAAGGATATTGTCAACTGTTTATCCTGTAAATGTCAGTTAATTCCATAGCAGCACTTTACAGCGAGGAGGCTGCATTAAAGAAGAGTGCCATCAGGCTCCTACAAAGAGTGTTGAAAGGTTTAAGTGAGGGGCGGTGCCGGGAGGGGGAAATAGGGAGCTAGGAACATTAAGGTAACTCACTTAGCCCTGTTGACAAAGTGGTTTTTACTTGGATGTGGTAGCAGCCAAAGGTGGAAAGATAGAAGATGGAAAAAAAATGGATAGGGTAAAAAAAAAAGGAAAGGAAGAGTCCAACAAAGAAGAATTGCCTTAACGTGTGGAAAAATCTTACATCCCTTTACTAACGAGTATTTCAAAAGAGGCACAAAAGAAGAAAAACAGTTTCGATAAGATGAATATTCTTAAAGAGTAAGAAATATATATTTTGGCTAGAAGAGATCTTTAAAAATGCTTAAATGTATATTATGTTTCATATATATTAAAATGTGGCGAGTGTATGGATGGTATCCCTTTATTTTGATTGGTTACAGAAGGGTGTGGTAAAATAATTACATTTTACAAAATTATACACGCATTCACACAGAAGTAGGGACGGTAGCAAATAATGTTTATTTTATCCCTTCCCACAACTTTTATTGAACAGTTACTGGTGGGAGATACAATTCCAGCACATAGCAAAGCTGCTACCAAACCTTTTGCTAAATCATAGAATTGGATTCCCCTAATTGATGAAGTATATATTTGTTTAAGCTGTTGTTCAGCTAATTAATAAAATTTGTATTAGCAAAATAATGTTGTATACAAATTAAAAAGGGGGAGATATACTTCTAAATGGCTGATAAAAAAACCAAACCTTCACTCTTAGCATGACTGAAGGCTCATAGATTATAAACACACACATATTCTATGATGATTTGGGTAACTTACTGTACACATTTAATTGGGAACAAATAATAGAGACAATATAACAATACCAAATGATAGTCCCAATTTACCGAATTTACCAAATTGAAACTCCTAGTCCCTTGTAAATATTTTATAAATTTAATGTAATAGTGAATCTCAATTATAAATTTAGTTACAAAATTCTGTTAAATTATCGTATATTTTATAAGGTAATGATGATTACTATTTTTACAATGATATTTCGCCTATAATATTACGGTTTATGAAAGTATTGACGACATTTATCATAGCTATATTGAAGTATAGATATTAATTTTATTAATTATCTAGCAAATTATAATGCAAACATAATGTAGATCCTTCCAATGCCTTAAGATACAATTTATGTTTATTATTTTTACAGATTTGCATTGCTTATTATATTAAGCTAATTGCAGCAGTCATATAGTTACCAAAAGCAATCTGTGACTATTAATATCATAGCTATGTATTGCTGGTTACATGCAGGGATATTTAAGAAGTGCACTAGCATTTCTAGTGGCTATTATTCCCAATTTATCTATAGCTACAAGGTTGGCTGGAGTAGAACTGAGAAAAGTACAGAATGTAAAATACCTTTGAAGTGTAATAGAGATGAAAGGTAGACGAAAAGAGGATTTAATCATAAGAGGACAGTAGGGAGAGTTGTTCTATTGGTGTGTAAGATACCTACTTATGCAGAAGAGAAGGGGCCTTGAAGTGTAAGAAAGTGTGGTACAGGGTGTACTTTGAATCCATTGTCACATATGCAGCAGATACATGGACATTGAATATAAGAGAGATTAGGTAAGTGGAAGCCATGGGAATGAAGTTTAATAGGAGCATGCTAGATATCACAACGAGGAACAAGATTAGGAATGAAGTTATCCAGGTAAGAGTAGGGGTACATGGAGTACGTGAGATAAAAGAGGAAGCAAGACTGAGATTGTATGGGAATGTAATGAAGATGAAGAAGGAGATTATGTCAAAGAAAATGATGGAAATGAAGAACCGGTATGTAGGAAAAAGACCGCAAGGGAGGTCCAGAAATAGACGGGTGGGGCAGACAATGGAAAGTGAGAGGAGAAGAATAGAATCAATTAAAGGAGGCACAGTGGTGGAAGGATATAAGAAAGTTGAGCCATTTTACTAAATTGACCCGGCTACAGGCTGGAAACAGTTGATATGATGACTATTCTTCTTCATTTATAAATAAATCTCTTGTCCTTCTAACGCCGTTAGATAGAATCGAATACTATTTCTTTAACAGATATGTATTGCATGTTGTATTTAAGGTGCTATATATATATATATATATATATATATATATATATATATATATATCTCTTTATTTAAATAATCAATAACATTAAAGAAAATGTGTTGGACTATAATTTTTCCAAACAATATCTAAAATAGCAAATACCTTGTGTTCAATCTCTGAAATGTATATATTTAATATTGTNATATGTATTGCATGTTTTATTTAAGGTGATATATATATATATATATATATATATATATATATATATATATATCACTTTATAGCGCCGTGAGGTAGAATTGAATACTATTACTCTTACATATATGTATTTCACATTGTGTGTAAGACTATCAAAGGGGCTAAGGAACCATGAGAATTATTCTAATACAATTCTTCTTAGAACAATGTCTCTGGCTGTATTTAATGGGCTATATAGCAACTTCTATGGCCTTGAGCTAAAATTAAATAATATTTTTTTAGCAGATAATATTTACTGAACCATCTATTTCCGTGAGATTGAATTTAATGCAATTCTTATAGCTTAAATATATTGCTTGATGTGTAAAAGAACATAAAAGCAGCTAAGGTGCCGTGAATTTAGTACAATACTATTTCTTTTTATAGCTATGTATCACTTGTTGTATTTAAGAGGCTATATAACACCTTCTAGCAACTTGAGGTAGAATTTAATCCTATTTTTCTATCTGATATATATTGCTTCTATTTAAGTGGTTTTATAAAATCTTATGGCACCGTGAGATAAAATTAAATACTATTATTTTAAAATATTTGTATTAGTTGTTGTATTTTTAAGGGGTTAAAATAGCCCATTTTAGCACTATGAGATAGAATCGAATCATATTCTTTTAACAGATATGTACTGCCTGTTGTAATTAAGGAATTATGCTGTTATACTCGTGTACCACCTTCTAGCCCCGTGAAATATAATCTAGTACTGTTATTCTAACATATTTGTATTACTGGTTGTATGTACTAAACTTTAAGGGGCTAAAGCGACGTGAAAATCAAATTCTTCATACATTTATATATGGCTTATTGAATATCAGTATATTGCAGGATAAGTGTAGGACTCTTTTTCTGAAATAATGATGTTTTCTAATATTGCTACCACCAAATAGGAATCTAATATACATAGATGTAAATGTATATAAAAAAGAAAATGTTTGAATGCATGGTTTGGAGTTAGCTCTCAATGAATGTGAAATATGTACTATTATTCAATATGGGCAAAATAAGATAGACGCGTTTGAAACTCGGGTCTATAGAAGATTTAATAATATATGATATACTGGTTATGTTAATAATCATGAGGCGTTTGCGATACATTAATGAAATAAGAATGAATTTGAAATCTATGGAACTACGCGGAGAAAGATGGATAGGTAATCTACTGTGGGTTATGAAAAAGATCATGGGTGATATTGGAACAAGTAATTACAACCAAATAAAGGCAAAAGCATGGGGGGGATGCAGCTGTCTTTCAATTTTCAGGTTGAGGATTAAAGAAAATGGTAGAAAATACAATAATTAAGTACTATTTTAACTTATTCTAGATAACGTTTATATACACATTTATAATTAGTGTCAACTACACAAACTATGAAAAAAAAATTCTTTAAATTAAAAAATGACACATTTACAGGTGATTAGAGCCCGGGATCTTAGGTTTGGTACGCTAATGCTCTTATCAGTGAGTTATCCAGGGGTCATCACATAGACTAATTCTTCACTCATATTTCAGGGCAGAGTCTGTCATAAACGGGTTCAGGTATTATTTTTCAATTTAAAGAATATGATACTTTGATGCTGCTATAGGCGTACATAACAAATGTAACAGATTTACTCCCTCTATGTAAGAATATATTTTACTGCTGAAAGTGATCTTTCATAACTATATTACACCTTTGATACCATCATAATATTATTATGTTTCAACCTTTAATTGAATTGATACAGCGATGAAATAAAGGGGAATAAAATTTAGACACAATTATTTTTTATTCTATATTTTTCTTTATGAGAAATATAACATTTCACTCAGTTCTATAACACACCTTCATTGGTGGTAAGTAGACTAAACATCACAACCTAAAGTTAAGTCTGGTTTACTAGTGACATGGAGAATGATAATCTAATACATTTAGGATGTACTGAGGGTAGGGTTACCTAAATTGTTCTCCACTCTCCCTCCAAACAAATACACCCTTTGTGAAACAAACTATGAATAGTTTGTATGGATACTAAGACATGTTGCAAGTAGAGTTATTTCTTTACAAGTAGTTCTTACTTAAATATTTACTATATTATTATTTATAAGTTTATTCAAATCGGTAACTACATTAAAATAAATCTGTTATTTGATAAAAATAACGCTCACACCAACAACCCCTTGGAGCTCTTGAAAACGAGCAGCTCCGGATATTTGAAATAACGGAATGAATAAAACTCTTCGTTAAGATGTGAGTGAGCGGATTGAAAAAATTCACTCCATAGCACATATGGGCTTGTCTTAAAAAAAATAACAATATTATATATTTAAGATCAAGTTTTTCTACTGTTCTTCATTAAAAAAAATTATAATTAATCATAATTTTCAAATTATATTGTGATGAGTGTAACTTTGTTTTTTTTTGAAATTGTTATTAATTTAACTAAGAAATATGGGGAACTTTTTTACACTAGCTTTAAAAGAAATATGGATTGGCAATAAAAAAATCTGTTTAGATTTTTCCTTTCCGTAGTTAGTTTTATAGTGTCCTTCCACCCTTTCTTTACGCCCGTTTCTTTTCTCCCTTAAATGTGTGTGTCCCCCCCCCCACTCCCCCCTGCTGCCATCTGTCGAGTAATTTATGAAGTGAACACAGGCTTCTCTCTACCCTTCCTTTATTTTTTTCTTCCCTGAAGTCACGCGACCAAATTGAACACAGACTGCAGCGGCTGCTATTGAGCGAGATGAAAAGTGTGAGAGCAATGCTATGGACAACAAATGATGCTCTCACCTCTTAGTGATGTCTTGAGAACCTGTAGCGTGCTTGTTTTTAACTGTCATAGACGTATCAGAACGTCAACCAACTCCGTGGTGTGGGGGTAAATGCATCTGGTTACGAGCTTAGGGGTCCCGGGCTCGAATCTTGGCTGGTACTTTGGGTATTTTTCCCGAGAGGGGAATAAACCCAACGATCACCAGGGTTGGTTTGAATAGACTTAGGTTAGGTTTAAGAGTTTCCACTGGTTCCACACCCTTTCACTTGTTATCACCATCACCTCATATCACCGGGACATGGAAAGAACCTCCGCGGAAAGGATGTACGATTAGTACATTTGGGCGTCCCCTGGGAAACGATACATTAGTACTGACTAATCTTTGAAAAAACTTGACTACGAATGATGTAACCCAGATGCGCAATATTACTACTAACTATTATTATTATTATTATTATTATTATTATTACATTGGAACGTTGTTTTTGACCTATTGAACAACAACCAAAAGGATTTTTAAGAGTCATGTGCAGTAGCTCATAGACCCATACATATTCGAGCTACGCTGGTTCAAAGATACGCGGTTATGTTGATTTGACTTACGACTTGAAATATCATTTATCAAGCGCCGCTTTAAACTTGTCAGGTAGCGTTTTTAATTATCTGACTCACAGCTGTTTATGCCATCACCAATTTGTATCTATCTTGAGCACAAGTTGTGTCTTTTTAGTGAACCTACGTAGTACTTATTATAAACAAACTACAAACCCTAAAATATCATTTTAAATGAACATATTTAGCAAAAAAATACATCATATTTAAGCATATTTCTACTTGTATGGAACTGACCTGGTGGTCCAGGAGTAAGGTGTTGGATTTCTGTGCTAGGGTCCGGGGTTCAATTCTCAGTCCTGGTACATATTTATCTGATTACCAAACCCTTCCTTCCTTCACCTCTGACAAGACGTGTATTAATCACAACTTGTGAATGTAGGGAATGCCAGGCCTCCACCGTGGTTCGGATTTCGGATTCCACGTTAAACTGTAGGTCCTCCATTTCATCTCACAATCACCCTACCATTACACATTAGCGTAAGTGCGTACATTCCGAACGGGTAGTAAGACGCGGTGCTAATAATAATAATAATAATAATAATAATAATAATAATACTTGTATGGATGATCAACTTGCGAATAAACCTTTGGAATAAACTTACCGCATACTTCAAGAACTAAATGTATTGATAAAGTTAAATTACAAATAAGTTATTTTTTGAATATGTTGGCTTCACCCACACACACAAACACACACACACACACACATATATATATCATAGAATAAACACTATTTAGAATAACGAAGACTGACAAATAATTAGAAAGAGAGATTTCAAATGGAAAATTGGAGGGAATTAGGCTATCAAAAATAACTTTTAACTATAAATTATATAATTATTAATTGTAATTATTTAATGGGTTTGATGTATGAAATAAGATAATTAAATTAACGACTCGTTTGTTTTATGGAAAAGTCAAGATGATGATATCTAGCACCCCGTCTTACTACCCATTCGGGTTATATGCTGAAAAGTCAAGACTTATCATACTGTGTTAGAGCATTGTTTTCTCCCTTTCAGTAAAGCTTGTCTTTTAAAGGCACATTTTTTTTAGTACAGCGTCTTATTACTTGTTCAGGATATAAGATTAAGTACTAATTATGCTAAGGAAGTATACCCGCATTTGCGTGAATTAAGAGTGGAAATCCCCTAGTGAAAATCCCTTAGTCAAAATAACTCTCTCAGGACATCCAACTGAGGCTGTATCCGAATAGTCAAGTACACTTGACTTGATGCAGTCTTGATGCAGTCTTGATGATTTCGCGGTTTCCTCGCGGTTTTCATAGAGAAGACTGCATCAAACTATTCGAACAGCAACACACTTAGAACCACAGTGCTGCTTCCTACCGAATAATTTGTGCAAGTCGGTGCTCAACAGACGAAACGATAATACTAAAACAATTGCCAGTCAAACACCGCACCAACGCCGCACCAACGCCACATAACTCGTAACGTTCGTATCCATGGTTACCAACGCCACGAGAAAACTGCATCGGTCTAGTCCGCGACTATTTGGACAGATATACACTTGGTCACGTGATTGCCAATGCAGCTATCAACGCCACGAGCCAACGCCACTTCGCATAAGTAGACTATTCGGATACAGCCTGAGTCTCAAACCCCAATCTTCCCGTCCTTAGCTGACTAGTCTGTTGGGAGAGTGATGCCTTAGAACAAACGTGTCAAACTAATTTATTCATAACGGTCACATTGAATATAAGAAATACTGAGGGGTCCCATTTAAAACCCAAAATAAGTTAAGTCACTATCCTAATTTAAAATAATATCAAATTAGTATGTTATTATTACAGGAAGAAAAAAGTAAGCTCTCTTTATAAAACAATAAGCTTAACCAAATTATTTACCAAAATTTTGAACCTTTTATTTGCAACTAGCAGAAGTACTCGGCTTTTCCCTGGATAAAGTTTAAATGCATTGCGTCGTTACCCCAAACAACGATTTTTGTTGCTTTAAACAGATCTAAAAATAATCCTAGTTTCATTTCTTCCAATGTAATTTTTAATAGATTTAAAAAAAATCTAATAAATAATTTAAAATTCCATCTTCGAATTGCTCATGTTCGTACACAGGAGCTACAGATTTTAAAATTTCAACCATTTTCATGTGTTAGATATCATAGACAAACAAAGTACGAAGTCTTTATTTTATTAATATAGAAGATAATAGAGTTAATATCGGGATTTAAATATTATGCCAAGGTCATTTTTATAATTGTTGACAAATGTGTGTTTGTTTTCCACTCTCGGGTGTTTGGTTTCATTTTATGTGATAAAACAACTGTTGACATACGTATGCTTGACACCTTATCTCAGTCGGTAACGTGTATATCTACTGAGTTAAGGGTCCCTGGATCAATTCCTGATATGGCTGAAAAAATTATCATTGGTAAATTTTGTCGGTTTCCTCTTTCACAGTGAAACATTAATGGCAGGGGGATGGATGTTGTGTCTGTTAAAGATTTAAGTAAGTATGTAAGTCGTGGATTGATATAATCAGTCAAGGTTCAGAAACTGCATATTAAGTACATCAAATAAATTAAACTAAAAATTTAAAAAAACATTCGTATGTGGTGTGTTGCAAAAGATAGCGCTTAATGAGTGTGCAAGTTTTGCGGTTTTTATGAGTTGTTCCATTTTTAAGAAAGAGTACTAAGTATTTGGTCCACCGACCCCACATGATAGAATTCTCCAAATTATGCCAAATTTACAATCATACAATTCCAAATTTTCTGTATTTTCTTGACGTTTAAATATACATAAGGACAGATCTGCATTGCATGATGGTTCGTCCACGGACCGCAATAAAGTATGGCTATGGCCGCATGGGGCCCGTGGGCTTGACACGCCTGCCTATATGTATTACTCGTCAAATGGATAAAGAGGGGTAGGGGTGTGTGAATAATTTACTAGTGCAGTTCCATCTGTTCTGGCTTTACTTCGCAACACGCCATGGGGTATTACTAACTAAAAACAGGAGCACGATTGTAAAATATCACAATACATTTTTCATATATAAAATTTGACCTATTGTCTTAAAGAAGATCAATAATATCTTCAGGTCCTTTCTAATAATTACTAATACTATCCTGTTCCAATCAGTCTAAATACTTTTATAAATTTTACTTCAAGGAATAGGAATTAAGATAGTAGCTAGAGGAATATTAAAATAAAAAAATAGGATCGGAAAACCTAAGTGATAGAAGAACCACCCCTATTACACCTAGCTGAGATGGGAACCTCAACCCCCCCTCACCAACAATTCAGTATAATGCCTTAAACTACGTGCTCACCGGTATGGGAAACTCACACTTTGATTAATTAGTTTAGGTGAGCCTTATTGATTTATCAAACCAAAAAACAATCAGCGTCTTCAAACCATAAAAAAATATAAATGCTTCAAATTTGCAACTTGAGGAACCAGAATAGTAAATCGCATGTATAAAACCAACTCCAGTGTGCTCGGTGGAGAATTGAATCTCAACCTTACAGTGAGCAAATTAAATACGAGTCTTACGCATTAAACCCCATGGCAACCGCTGCGGATTATTGTTATTTAAATTAAGCTTAAACCGAACGTTATAAGGATACTGGTAAAAGCAGTGCTAAAACCGTAGAAGGGTTATTTTTAGCACAACGTCTTACTACCCGTTCCGGTTGAATTGCGCTAATGTGTTAATAATGTGTTTAAGTTGAAATTAGGGGAAGTGTATCCAAATTTGCGTGGAGGCAGAGTGTACATTTTTTTTAGAAAAAAATGCATTCAGTATACCCGACCGGGACTCAAACCCGATCTGAGGTTTCAAGAGAAGGTAGAAAGGTGGATGCCACATAACATTGTTCAAGTGATTTACGTCAGGTTCTGAAGAGATGCATTTTATTGCGTATTTACTGTACGCTTATATATATATATATATGTGTGTACAGTATAATATGTATTTACTGTAATATGTATATATGTATTTACTGTACATTTATATACATTTATAAATATACTATATATACATACATATACACAAGTGTACAGTACATATATTGCAAACCTGACGTAAATCACGTGAACAATGATTATTCACTATCAATTTTATGTATGTACTGTCCACATTTTTTTATCGATAGTAATGTCAAATATAGTATTACACATATATACACACTACAGCTAAGTACGTACCTATGAATAATTTCATATCTGTAGGTTTATTGGTTTTGAATTATTCTAGCGTCAAACCACACACTAAAACATACAAACACACATTATGTTTTATTTATTTAAAAAATTCGTTCTTTCTTCGAACGTGTTTCTTATTTGAATTATATATTTTTCGTCCCAGTGTATAACTCAATAAAACATTTGGTTAAAAACATCTCCTGGTAAATAAATATACACCCCATGCCAAGATGATAATGTTATTATTATTATTAGCACCGCGTCTTACTACCCGTTTGGGTTATACGCACTTACGCTAATGTGTAATGGTAGGGTGATTGTGAGATGAAATGAAGGACCTACAGTTTAACGTGGAATCCGAACCACGGTGGAGGCCTGGCATTCCTCACATTCACAAGATGTCTTGTCAGAGGTGAAAGAAGGGTTTAGTAATCAGATAAATCTTTGCCGGGATCGAGGATCGAACCCCGGCCGCCAGCATAGAAGTCTGACACCTTAACACCTAGACCGCCAGGTCACCATGATAATGTTAATTGAAGATGGAGTATTATGAATATACAATTTGTTCAGAATTAGTTAGAGCCTAACAGATAAAATAATAGGAAATTCACACTTTTGTAAATTATTATTAGATTTTGCTTTTCTAAGAACAATTATGTTGTTTTACTTTAAAATTAAAGTATATAATTCAAACATTTTTTGAGATAAAATATACAATTACAAAGTTTTAACCACATCCTAAATAATGAGACAACCCATTATAAGTGACAACCAATACTCTATTAAATAATTATATTTGTCAAGAATATCAATTTTATGGAGCTATTTTTTCATTTCTTATCTTTCTTATATCTATGAAGATATCAATATATTTATTATTTATTAGGGATATTTAAAATAGAATTTCTAAACCAATTAATCAGAAACGCACAATATTATTAAACTAACAAAACATTAGATAATACCAAATACCAACTATATCAGCTTTTAATTTTCCATCGTGTAAGTGAGAGTTTGAATTTCAATGATCATAAATTTCTTTTCTTTAATAGGTATCGAACCAAGGACTATTAGGTCACCAGACAAACCAACATGTGTATAAAGTCATAAAGAGTTACATTATTTAAGCGTAAAATATTACAAAATATTTAGTTTCGTATTACTTATTATATATCTTCTTGTACGTCTATGCCATGCTATTTCTTTGTCAGCTGATGACTAGGAACTCCTCCTTATTTTGATATCTGGCTTTTACTTGAAAAGATAAATTAAAAGGCTTTTTAAAATGGTAAACATATATTCATTTGCTAAAAATTATGCTCAGTAGTATAACATTGATACTTTAGAAAAAGTCATTTTTAATTTTCATTCCATAATTATGTTTTCGATATAAAAACAAGTACTTTTGATTATGTGAACGCTCAAAAGAATCATAAATATTAAATCGAAGTATCACTAATGGACACCTAAATAAAGAATAATATAAAAAATGATTTACTTAAGGGTATTATTTAACACTTTGAGGTGGTTGAGTTCAAGATATTATCTTTTAAATAATGTTTACTATGATCAAAGTTTGTAGAAAATCTTCAAGTCGAAAAATGTATATATATATATATANTATATATATATATATATATATATATATATATATATATTACTTTATTATTTTAATTTTTCAATTCAACATTCGATTAGAGATTTTGAATTAACTGAAAATGAAAAACAGAGTAAAGAAAATACTTTTACCTATGGCATCATTACTTTAAAAAAAAAATATCAGTTTGTAATAACCTCTAACTTGCTTTCTTGCATACAAGAAAGTATTAACTCGCATTGCAATCACTTTTCATGCCCACCACATTTTCAAAAATAATAATACTAACAACTATATAATAGTTATATAATTATATGATATATAATAATAATTATACTAATAATCATCAAGTTTCGTTACAAATATTTTTTAAATATATAATTTCAATTTTTAATGATGGATTGGGGAACGTATTTTAAAAATTAAATCTACAAATAAGGATGCAAAAACCTACAATAATATTAACATATGAACATTATATTGTATTGAAACTATAATTTAAAATACAAAGTTAAAATGGTTTTTTTAGTTGACTAAAAAAGAAAATTATTTTGTTCCTTTTATTTGTAAAGAATATATATAAATATATATGTAAATATTTTGCTTATAGATTTTGATCTTGTTATATGTTACGGCTTGACTACCACAAAGCTATTGTTTAGGTCCTTCAAACTCTGTGTGTTGACAAAGGGAACACCGTGGAATATGAAACCATGGATGAAACTCTAAAGGGATTTCTCGAGTAGGCCCTACTGTGTTGACTTTCCAGTTTGAACACCGTGGAATATGAAACCATGGATGAAACTCTAAAGGGATTTCTCGAGTTGGCCCTACTGTGTTGACTTTCCAGTTGACCTATGTTACAACACTCCTTCATTCTCTCGAATTCCCTCATCCCACCCCACTAAAAAAAAAAGAAGAAAAAAGAAAGAAAGACAAAAATGAACCTCTCGACTTTCTTTTATATAAAGTTTCGGTTTTGCTTTCTGCGAAATTAAACTAGATGCTTATGTTTTCCATCATGCTTGTTTCTGTATTTTCATTTAGTTTATTTAAAATATAAGTGGTTTGAAATATTAGAAAGCCACTTAGAACTCTGTTATATTATTAAATATGAATAAATTGTATAGCTTACAACTAGAGTAATTCATTTTAAAATAATTAATACATTTGTGGGTTTAGTTATGAAATTATATTATATTTGAAGACTTATTTTATTTCGAGATTTTCCGTCTCAAATTTAGTAATTACTTTAGGATATATTATTAAATTTTAATGTTATTCACCCCAGATAGTGGAAATAAACATTCAATATATTTTAATATACATTCTTTAATGGAACATACGATGAATTTCTTCTCTAAACCTCACAGGAGACTAAAACTGCTAACACCATCAATAACGGTGAACGAGTGTTCATTACTAGGTAATGTTATTTTTGTATGGTACATTTATATCATCGAGACAAAAAAAAAAGTGCTAGACGATTACAAGTATGCAAACGTTGATTACTTATCTTACAAGTATGAGTCTAGCAAAAGAGAATGATAGTTTAGTCTTATAATGGCGGCGAGTTTAAACAAAATGGAGTTTATATAAGAGTTTCCTTATTTAATGTAAATATTTAATGGTGCTTTTTACTTGAATTTAAATTTTTTTCAACTCAAAATTTCGACAATTATTTCCACATAAAATCAAAACACAGCCAGCATGAGAGTAGAAAATAACAGGCTAGAGATAACAGTAAATATCAAAGTGTTTATTTGATTTTTTATCTCACTTCAAATCAAAAATAAAATATAAGATGATATTATTAAATGGATAAAATAATATTATCAAGTTTCGTTTTTTTAATTTCATAATTTTTGATAATGTTTTAAATTTTAGGCTGTATATAGTTCAGACTTCTCTAGGTAGGGAAGAACAACACATTTTAAGAACGATTACAACATGTTATAACAAAAACAGTTTTTTGTTTCTCCTTCTTATTTACAAAGTAGTGTACTGTACATCGTAAAAACATTGTTTCATTGTCTTGTTCCCAATATGTGAATCGTTCTCCTTGTCCTATTCTACATAGTGTATGTACCATTCTTCCTCATCCAGTAGCGTGGCGAGAGTAGGACATGGGTAAGAAAGTGTATTTCGGGAGTCTATTTGTATAATTTGTTTTAAGGGTTTTTAACCTGAGCCCAGGGGTATCCTATTTAGGGTTTTACTCGTGTCATTTCTTACTGACTGACTAGACGGACAGGTATTAGTAAAATGTTGGGGGTTTAGAAAGGAGTCAACTTTCCAGGGCGATTAGTGCATAGTGTTTGATAGCTCCTCACATTATATATATTATATATGGGATTTTAAAATAAAATGTTTATATTTATTTACATGTTAGGTAATTCTTTTTTATCCACAAGTGACACTGGTTTCTTGTAACATTATATGTTTATATTAAATATATTATACACTATTTGGTTATGTAGTAGTCAACAAAAATAAGTTACTACTGACCAGAAAGTTAAGTTTGGAACTGAGGAAAGAACTGATTAATTGCTACATTCGGAGCAGAGACCTAGACTTTTAGAAAGAGGGAAAAGAAATGCTCGGAGAGCTTTGAAATGTGGTACTGGAGAAAACTTAAGAACACCAGGTGGACAGGGTGGCTAATGAAGATGTCTTAAGAAGAGTGGGTGAGAAGAGAACCATTTTAGATGTGTCTCTTCGGTAAAAAAAAAAAAACTGGATCGGACACATCCTTAGGANAAAAAAAAAACTGGATCGGACACATCCTTAGGAGGAACTGTCTTATGCATGGTGCACAGTGGAGCCAAATCCCAAAAAACTGGTCAAAATACAAAAACCTTATTCAATTTGTATGACATTTAGTACATCGGGGTTTTTCAAGGTCGCTGACTACGAGTCTAAGGTCAGAATTGAAAAAAAAAATTGCGGACCTATTATGGCGGTACTAAACTCATAAAATTTGGCTAACGTATGGACGTGTTATTCATTTTGTACGAAACTTGGTACCTAGAGGTTTTCAAGTTCGCTGATTATGAAATCTAAGTCAAATTGGCAAAATAATAAAATAAGGGATCCAATATGGTGAACATAAATGTTTAAACACATAACATTTAGTCAAAATAAAATATAATACACCTTATTAACCAGGAAAAACTTAACATGTAACAAAATAGAATTGCTAGAAGAACATAAGCGTTTATATATTAAAACATAACCTTTAAAGCCTAGAACCCAATAACCCATGAAACTGGGAAAAATATATTGTTTGTTGAAATTATACGCTAGAATTATAAAAAACCAAAGGCTTTTCCTCTACCCCAATAATATAATAACGTACGAAATCGGGTGAAATTATTATTTAAAAAAAATTAAATATTAAAGAGTAAAAGCCATTAACTGTTAAATTAAATAATTCTGTAACCCACGAAACCGACAGAAATCAATTTAAGGAAAAATCTTTGTAAATAGGGGATAGTGGGGCAAAGTTAACATAATAATAATAATAATAATAATAATAATAATAATAATAATAATAATAATAATAATAATTATAATAATAATAATAATTTCAGCTTTTAATTATATTTTTTTTACAAAAAATTGATAAGTAAAATAAGCTTAGAAATTATTTGAAAACTACGCAAACATTTTTAATACTTCATTCTTCCTATAATCGACACCGTAACATTTAAAATAATTCATTTAAAGTCCAAATTCAAAATCTGCAATGTTTCATTTAAAAATTATTTTGTAAATGTGTAGTCTCAATTTAAATGACAATACAAATTTATTAAATAATTATTATGTAGATTAAAAAAATTATGCCTGCTATAATCGAACCGGGAACCAAATCTTACAAGACCAGCAGCTAGTCCACTCGACCACGGGGCTATTCGTGACCTATAGACTGTCATCTGTTTATGTGTAGTGGCTTAAATTATTCATATAGACACATAATTTATCTTTATATTTTGTAACACATTATTTTAACTATATATAAAAAATATTTTACATGTAATTTTCATAACGAATGAAATATATGTGTATTTTAACATACTTTATTAACGCGTATTTGTAACTATTTTAATAAAAACTTACATTTAAACCACAATGGCAGTTAATGGATGCTGGTTTTTATATGTTTTACTAAAAAATAGTATAAACTACAATATAGAACCAGTTTCGTTGCAGAGCTCTGCAGAACTTATAGCATTTCTCTAATTTTTTAAAACATTCGGATGTAATTTTTAATTATTTTTTATTAAAAATATTTTAAACTATTCATTTAAATATTATTATTGTTGTTTGTGTAATATTTAATGATATTCTACCTACTTTAAACAGAAAAATTCATTTTACAGACATAAAATTGATGAAATTTAAGAATTTCGGTGAATTTCTGAATATAACGTTATTTAACACTCTTGTGCGGTTCAGATGCTACTCGTGCGAAGGTCACCTTGAAACTGAATTTTAACCACCAAGTTACATGGTCAATGCCTCATAACTGTGCCATTAGACACCTCAGATATTATTCTATTCAATCTTACACTATAAATCCCCTAAAAAAAACCTTTATTTTTCGACTTTTGGCCAGATTTTCGGAATTTGGCCCTGCTGTGGCGTCTTGGATGGAATGGTTGAGAGAAAGAGGGACATAGGAAGAAGGGTGATTACTATATTAGATGACTTGAAGGAAAGAAGAAAATTATGGGCGCTGAAGGAGGAGGCGGAGGACAGGTTGCAGTTAACTGACAAAAAGAAATGGAACTGTCATAAGACAGAACACATAATGTTAAAACATTCAGTCATTCCTTATCAATTAAGTAAAGAGTTCACGTAAAGTTATAGATGTTACCGGTTTTCCACTTTCCCTCCACGCAAATGCGGGTTCACTTCCTCTAATTCAACCTTCCCAATCCCTAATCCATTAACGTAATTAGTACTTAAAGCGTATAACCCGAACGGGAAGTAAGACGCGGTGCTAAATAATAATAATAATAAATATAGATGTTACTAAATATTGTTCTTTTGAATTGGGGAATAGATTTAGTTCGATGGATGAACAACTAATATATATATTTATTCTTAAAAAAATATTAATTTATGAAGTGATAGAATTGTTACTAATCCTATTTGGTTGTATTGGTAAACTATTGTAGAGACTGACTGCATGATCTAAGCTTCTAAGGCGTCACTTTAGAAATAGACTGTTCTGCCGATGGTGGGGAGGTCAGGGTTCAAATTTCAGTCAGGTATACTGGGGGTGCTTATTCCTTAGTAATTTTCCCACACCCTCCATGCAAATGCGGCCACACGTCCTTTAAATTTAGACTTCCATATACAAAACACACACCGCAATTATTACACGAGTACAACCCAAATGAGTAGAGACTCGCTGTGACAAAAAAAAAGAAGTCAATATTCGAGTTGTATTCTACTACCTGTGAGTTCCCATAGTATAATGACCCACCTCAGTGGCATGGTTAGCTAACGCACTAGTTTCATGTTGAGCTATACTGAGGAGAACGGGGAGATCGAGATTAGAATCTGGGTAGGTGAACTGAGGGGG
>CABFOV010003982.1:19774-35286 GCA_902141375.1 Timema poppense | reverse complement strand
GGGGGGGGGGGGGGGGGAGTTCATAAATGGTTTTCCACTCACCCTCCACTCAAATGCGGGTTCAATTTCTCTAAATCCAAACTTACCAATGTCTAGTCCATTAACGTAATTAGTACATAAGCGTAGTACCCAAATGGTGCTAAATAATAATAATAAAATGTATAAATAGAGCTATTTATTATTATTTTCTATTTATGACCAGGTATAAACACAGCAACTCATTATTAAATTAAATTTTAACTAAAGCCGGATGTTAATATCCACTTGAAACATTTTCTAAAATAGAGAATTTATTTTAAAGAGTCCAATGGTAGTTCCCTCACGTTCTCTTACAACATAAATGTTAAGTTGAGTGCAATTTAAAAAAAAAAGTTTCTTGAGAGTGTACGCGTTTTTATGCAAAACACACTTTAGAGTCAATCCCTCGTGGGTTTTGAAGGCCACGATGGCTCATTTCCTCTTCGACGAGCTGAGTGCAGAAGTATGTATTTTGAAAGAAGGTGCTCCAACGCATGATTCATAAGACGAGAGAATGGTGGCTCGCAAATTAATGCGCAGCTTCCAGCAGGAGATCGCTGATATATAAAAATTGGCCCACTTCACTCAATAAATGTTTATACCTACTGTATGAGTATACCTTTAGGGCAAACTTAGCCTTCAATGGTTGTAATATAGTATAAGGTGCCAGTATTACAATAGATTGAGTTCCTAAGGAGATTGAAGTCGAGGTTCGAGTTTAGGTGGGGTGCACTGGGTGATTTCAATTTGTGATTTGCCATTGTGGTATTGCCAACTCTCTTTGAGCGAATATAGTTGATCAAAAAACAATCATCTTATTTATAATAAATATATAAATAATAAAGAAATACCTTTTTGTTCACAAGGTAGGCGTTCCTGTCTACAGATTCAGAGGTCCCGGGTTCTATCTATGGTGCTGCCAGTTTTTTTTCCTGGGAAGAAGTGTTTCTGGAATGGGGTCAAGTCAGCCTTGTAAGGACAAATGAAATGCTAATTGAATTAAGAAGTACAGCAGCTCAAGTCTAGAAAGCTGAGATTAACGGCCAGAGGGATCATTATGCTGACTACATGATACCCTTTATCCGCAAATGTTGGAACTATCTTCGCCAACATGCTGCAGTCGCTTGGCTTGGTAGGTATAGCTCACTTGCAGGTTGACATCATCGAGGAATTTTTTTAAAATAAATAATATACTAATAATACTCATATATTGTTTCTAAAATTATAATTTACTCATCCCTATTAAATTATTGTAAAACCCACTTCAGTGTCGTCACTCTTGTGTTAGACTGGCCCGAAGATGATGGGGAGATTGGGACTATAATCCTGTTTGGGTCCATTAAGAATGGCCACTCTCCCTTCAAGTAAATGCGGGTATATTTCCTCTAAAACTAAATCTTACTCACCTCTATTTTATTAGTGCAATAATTAATGTATGTGTATACCCTAAACAGGTATTGAGACGCCGAGATAAAAGATATTACAGTTATTGAATAATTACTTCCTTATTTGTAATTTTCTTGGAACAAAATAGGAGCTATCTATTTTTATAAAAAACTTTATTTCACACATACTAAAAAAAAATGGTACGGAGCTCCGCATGGACTTTCCAGCTTTATTGTTTAAAAATGGAAATATTTACTCAAAAATCGTAAAATATGTGAATAAAAATAATAAACACTAGAAAACCCAAGAATAAATTGCACTATCCTTATATAAAACATTTTTTGAGTTGCGGTTTTAAATTTTATAGTTAAATTTTTAAAGATTTAATGTCTTTAATTGTAGTTTAGGATCAATAAAAAAAAATCAATATTGGGTACCCAAGGGTCAACATTTCGTATTAAAATTTCGACTTCCAGATAACATTTTTGACATTTTATTAGGTGTTGCAAATATTCATGCCATCGCATTGCTATTATACTCCTCATTTATAAATTTTGACTAATAAAAAATGTAAATATTGACTGTTTAGTCTAAAATGAAGGAGATAGATCATTGTTGTACAAACATTTTTCCTTAGAGGTTTAAGGGAAAACAACAAACATTTTGAGAGACTGACTTATATTTAATTACTCTATGGTATTGGAGAATTATTGCATTAAAACTTAAGTAATATCTCTTTACAACTAAAGCTCACAAAATTGTATTAATATATTTTCCAATATCTCAGAAACAGTTTGTTTTATTAAAATATATTCCTTATAGTTTTATTTTATTTTTAATAGTAATACACCTTTGCAGTGAAAAGTTATTTATTATCTCAAATAGTTGCAGAGATACGTACATTTCAGCTTCTGTAAAGTACCCTAAAAGTAATTTTCATGGGTAAATGAAAATAGTAACTTTATTTATAATTTTAATCAACGCCTAGATACGATTTTTAATCAAAATCGTTAGAGCCAATTTTGAGAAAATCTATACTTTCTCTTTTCTCCCTTTACTAAACTACTCTTAATTTTAAGTTTAGACAGATACACAGACAGACATCATTGCAAAGACAACTTTTTAGTGTTTGGGGGGTCATGAGATGTCGACATCCATAAACATTTCAGGTTAGGTTCTTTTTACGGTCTGAATACTTTACCTTTAGTTGTCGTAAAGTTAAAAAACATATATTTGTATATAGCTTGGAAGTTATTGTTTTATAAAAAATTGCCTTGATTAAAATATTTGTATTATAAATAGAGCTACATATTTGTAACGATCAGTAATTTTATTTCTCAAATAGTTTCAAAGAAATGATACAAAATGAGAATTTACGCATAAGACCGGAGCCCTTAAAGTCATTTTGCCAAAATACTGAGAGTATCCATTTTGGTTGGAATATTTATTAACGTTTAGAAATCAAATTTAATCATAATTGTTGAACCAATATTGAGAAAATCGACTTTTTCTCTTTTTGCCTTTCAGTAACTAGCCTTAATTTTAGGGTTGGATATCCAATTACAAAAACCCCTCGGGACAACCCTATGGAAAGCCTAGATACCAAGTTTTAGCTCGATCGGTAAAATAGTTTAGGCTCTAGCTGGAGGTACAGACAGACAGACAAACAGGTGAACGGAAATTCAAAAACAACTTTTTCGTATTCGGGGGGTCATGAGGCGTCAAGATTCATCAAAATCTAGAGTTCGATTTTTTTGACGATCACAATACTTTCTCTACTTGTAAGATAGCGAGAAAGTAAAAATATTTGACTATTAGTTCTGTGAACATTAGACTTCTCCACCATCCATTAAAAAAAAGAAGCTAAAAGAATTACATTACGATCATGTTTTTATCTTCAACTAATTTCTCCTTGAATTTGAAGTCAATATTTTCCCTTAATGATCAGTTTATATATAAGACAAATTAATACTATATTCAATATTAAATTACATTAATGAAGTATAACCATTGCTCGTCTGATTTAAATCGTTAGTGTAGCAACTTGTCAAAATTTATTTAACCATATACACGCGTCACTTGACTCAGGATAAAAGAATGTTCATGTCAAATTTAGTTAAAAATGTTCAACGCCTATTTTTATAAAAATTTGTACAGACTCATACAGATGAAGTAATGAACGTTTGAGTTAAAACAGGACCTCGCTCTGGTTAGTCAATTAACCATTAACAATAATACTTGCTTGGTCTAAAGTACCCTGTACTGATTTGTATTCGTATAGCATATTCGGTTCCGTGATATAACCTCTCATTCACAGGAATATATATGTAAAAAAAAAGTTGTAGGTATGAAGCTTAGGGCATTTTTTTCAGTAGGTTTCTTCCCTGCCACCCTCCTACGACCCCAAGATCCAATTTGATGGCTTAGCGGGACGTCCCTAGGAACAGGGCAAACACAATTTACTATTCGTGCGCAAAGAGTCGGGTGGGTTGGGACAAGGGATGAAAAATGGGTTTGAAAAGGGGTTGAGGATATAGAGGGGGCTAAGGTTGATAAAAAAAGAAGAAGATGCAGGCGACACATTTTGTAGGAAACAAAACTGTTTTGGAAAGAAATCTATCTGCATTTGATACCGTCAGCTTCACTTGTTGTGGATTAATACGGTGGGCTTGAAAACTCGGCTTATGCTTCTGATACGCGAGTTAGATGAATAATAAATCAATATATTAATCTTACGTCAGGGAAAGACTTGCTTTTATGATGAACAATCTTTATTTTTCATTAATAATTGGATCTAACTGTGAGTTTTATATACATTTTGCTGAGCCGTTGTGCTCTAAATGATTTACAATCACATATGTAAGGTTGTGGTTTTATGGTTAATGGTCTAAAAATGATTGTTTAAAGTGTTTCTTAGGCAGCTGTTATGCATCAATGATTTGGAAAGTGTGTTTATAAGTGATAAAAACTACTATAACAATTAAAATACAACCTACTTTGGTGGCCACATGGTCTAAGGAATTACTCTTGCAATAGATTAGGCTGCCGATGACGGGAAGATCGGGGTTTGAATCCCAGTTTGATGTACTGAGGTTGGTTCTTCCTTAGTGGTTTTATACTCTACCTCCACGAAAATGTGGACACACTTCTTATAAATCCAACCTCTATCACTCCAATCTCATTAGAGTACTTGGTACATATGAGTGTTTTACTTGAACAGGTAGTAAGAAACTATAACAATATATTTTGTGATGTTTATCCATGGTCATTACCATATAAAAAATACACTTATTTTTATATAACTAGCTATTATAACTAAAGGATAAAAATTTAATATATTATAAAGTTAAGTTAAGTTATACAGATTTCTATTTAAAACAATTAAACACAAATTTAAAGGTGTTAAAAAATTATTCATCAAGTGGATCGTTATTCAAAAATTCATCTTCTCATTCTGAATCAATCTCTTTCACCACTCATTAATTCTGATTGAAGTTTGACTTCTTCAGATCTTCGTATTTTTATGGTTCGTTTCATATTCAAATCTACAGATTTCTATTGTCTTGAGGAGTTTCTCTTTTACACCGATTAAATATTAAACTCAGTAAGAAGAACCTTTCTTATATATATAATGATACTTTTTTATTAACCGTATCTTTGAATTATTGAGCATTTTAATTTCAAATATATCTCCATAATTCTTAGGAAAACGTGTGTCACAAAGGAATTAAGGGAAGGATTTGATCATAGCTAAAGTTTATTTTGGTGCAATTGGTGTAGTATTTTCGTTATATATATAATTTTATTTAACAGATTAGTAGATAAAACTAAAAATATAAGATTCTCTTTATGAATACCCCGGTTTAAATTGTTTCACTTTAGAAATAAAACTTTATAAAGTACAACTTTTTGTTCAAGAAAATATATTGGTTCTTATTAATAAGTTTCACTCCAAAGTACTAAATACTGTCCGGGAGTTAAAGAAAACTTAGGAGTTTAATAGACCAGATTTCTCTAATCCCTTTCAATTTAAAAAAAAATATTTGGACCAGATTTTGACTTGTTTAATAATATGTGAAGATGATGTAGTTATCATATACCTGTGAGCTCTGGAGTTCTGTAAGTAAACGAATATTGACATATTGTTTTAAATTAATTATATTTTAAATATTTTGGCCAATTAAAATCAGAATCAAAACTTTAATATTTTGAATGTTGCACACAATTACTAGATTAACAGGTTTTATACTCATATACTGTTTTTTTTTATTTAAACAAAAGTATTACTACGCTTAACACAAGAATTGTTTATAACGTAATCTAAGCTATACAAATAGGTTGATTTAGAAGAGGCGCACCAACGTTAGCGTGGAGAAATAGTGGCAAAACAACACGTATTTGTCGCTTGTATAGAAACCTAAATAGTCCCGGCCGGGACTATAATACAAACATTTCTTTTAAGGTCACACCTGTCGAGTGGGAATTTAACGTCTTAGAACACTGGATCAACGCTGAAGGCCAACATTATTTGTGTTATAATTTGAGCGCCAAAATCAAAATTGTAAACTCAGATGGTCCTGTTGAAATGAGTCGAAAAAACAAACAAATCAAAAGAACAAATACTTTAAATCTATAGTAGGATCCTAGTAAGGACTATTTTAGGAAACAAAAATATATTTATTTTTTGTGGTCAACTATAATAATAATTTACTATATAACTAAACTAATTTTATAGGTATTAATACTATATTTCAAAAGTAATAGCTGTAAATCACATGAGTTGACGTATTAATATATTAAATTATTCTTAGATTCCTTATAGATATTCTGAGCATGTTTTTTTTAACCCCGCTGCTGACTACCCGTTTGGGCTATACGTATATATAATAATTACGCTAAAATGTTTGAAATGAGTAAGGTAGAATTTAGAGGAAGTGTAACAGCAATTTGCGTGAAGTGAGAGTGAAAAACTATTTAGGGGTAAAAAAAGCTTTAATGTACCCGACCGATATACAAACCCTGATGTACACGCTATCAGTAGTCAAGTATATTTCTACAGTAACTCCTGGGACTATTTGACCATCGAAGTAGGTCGTGATTTTGTTTGAAACTCGTTAAAACCAGTTGAAATTAAATTTACCTATAGATTAAAGAGATTCTGTCAAGTTGGCATGGGCTGCAGTTAATAATTCATGGTATAGTATTAAAGCATTAATTAATAACAATAAATCTGCTGGTTTTGGTTGATGGGGCTAACTTTTTTCTTCATAAATTCTGTACACCATTGGGCTAAATTATAATCAACCTTAAACTATATTCATAACGTCAATTAGTCTAGTTAGCTAGTAACGGAGAGCTCAAGGTTGGATTTCCTGCCGTTCAAACCGAAGATAGTATTGCCAAAATGGTTTTACACTCTACATCCATTCAAACCCACCTTGGTGGAGTAGTTGGCTAACGTGCTTGTTTCGTGTTGAGCTAGACTGTGGAGGACGGGGAGATCGAGTTTCGAATCTCACTCGGGTGAACTGGGAGTGGTTCTTCCTAAATGTTTTCCCACTCTTCCTCCACGCAAAAATGCGGGTTCCCTTTCTCTGTAGTCAACCTTCCCAATTCCTAACCCATTAGCGTAATTAGTACTCAAGTGTATAACCCAAACGGGTAGTATGACGTGGTGCTAAGCATTACCTTCAATTCAAATTCAATTGAAGTTCCTCTAACTTAGGGGTTCTTAACCTTTTTTGGCCAAGACCCAATAACCAACAGACGATTAACTTGATGACTCATGGGTCTCTTTTGAAGTTAAACAATTCCAATGTAATAATTTAAATAAGTTCTGTAATATATTTATTATACTACTATAAAGCTACATGGCTGACTCACTCATTGACATTAATGTTTACCCACTTCCAGTTGAGCTGGAAACTTGAAATTTGGCAAACTTATAGCTTCTAGCCTATAACTGACGGCAAAATTCCAAAAAGTTAAAGCATTTAATTGTAATGTACAGTAACACCGTTAATAATGATTTATTATTATGTTGTTAGGCAGGCCTACACACTATTGGGAAGGTATGAGTAATAACATAGTTTGTGACAAATAATATGAAGTAATAATAGAAAATTCAAACATTTACAAAACAAAATTTCAAAAATAGCTATCTAAATTTGTTCAGTGTGATATTTGACCTTGCACTATTGCTGAAATGTCTTCAAATCATAGTTGTATCTTTGAAAGCATGATTCTCAAGTCATTCTCTGGTTGTAGTCTGCTTCTAATATTAGTTTTCATGACAGAAAGTGTAGAAAAGCCAGCTTCACATACGTTAGTAGCCGAAAACGGAAGTAACATGTTCATAACTTCGTTTCCTAAAATAGGTTTTATCTCTTTCAGTTTTATCCTAAATTAACATAGAGACTAAGTTTGTTTTAGGAAATTGTGACGCAAAGCTTCATCACGTTGAACTTCAATGAGCAATTCTTGGAGACAAGAAATGTCTGAAAAATGTTCAGATGAGTCTTAAACGTCAATGTCATGTGGATTACGCATCCAACTGTATTCAACCATAACTTCTGGAATGTAGTGGTTGAACTCAAGATTTAATTTGTGCAGATGCCCAATTATTAAATTTTTAACCTCTGTTAGGTCAGTGCTTTTGTCTTCCAGAAGCAGGTTTAAAGTTGGGAAAGAAGCCATTTTATTTTATTGTGTTTTCTTTTTCCACAGTTTCAACTTTCCTTGAATGCTGTCAATATCTCTGTTAGACCAACGGCAGTGTGATAGTGACCTAACACTCAGGTGTTTAACCTAAGTTCCGCAAATATATCTGAAAGCTAGGCTCAATGCAATATACTCTTATTTTTAGAAAACCGGGAATTCAAAGGATGATTCCTTTCTGACAAATATTTCAATCTTCCTGAGTAGGGATACAACTCCATTAATAACATTCCCTCGAGACAAGCACCTGACCTCAGAATGATACAACAAATGGGTGTACTAGGGGCCATTTTATACGCACATCTGGATAACTATCCCTTTATTAAGTGACCTTGCTTTTATAAAATTGATGACCTGAACAAATTCTTTTATAACAATATCCAAACCCTCTGACCACCTCTTAGAAACCAGATTCTCAATACGAAGAAGACAATGAAACAATTTTACATGCGGATTTATTACTTTACTCTTGCATTGAAGCCCTGACGTTCCCCAAGCATTGCTGGTACACCGTCAGTAGAGATGCTGTGACATTGATTCCAAGACAAATCTTCTTTTTTAACAAAAAGTTCATTAAATAAAAAATGTCTTCTCCTGTAGTAGATGTGATAATTTCTTCCATTTCGGTAAGTCCAGCATATCATATGTAAGCTATGAGTTGTGCGTCGTCGCTCACATCAGTTGTTTCATTCAGTTTTAGACTAAACTGCCCACTAGTTTTGATGGCTGAAATCACTTTTATTTTAATATCAATTGACATATCATGGATACGTTTACGAATAATATAATTTGACAGTGGTATGCATCACCACATGTTATACGAACAATGTATATTGCTGTTGGTTTTACCAAACCCTCTCCAATTTTATGTGGTTTATTATGCTTTACAATACTCCAAGCAACATGGTAAGAAGCCAGAGTGGTTTGTTGGACAGAATAAACACCCTTATTTCCAGTGTCGATACGTTGTCGCTTCAGATGCTAATATTTTCTTTAGTAACTAAAGCACTACGCTTAGTTTCAAGGTGCCTCTTTATCTTGTTCTGATTTAGTGACTCATTGTTGAGTACTTCACCACATACGACATATATTTTTTTTAAAAAGGGGGAAACTACTACGACCTTCCCGAAAGCCATGGCGACCCACATTTGGGTCGTGACCCATAGGTTAAGACCCCTGTCTATCTTCTACCTTTACCATCCCTACCCTATTATGCTAATTAGTTAAGGAGAGTCCGAACGGGTAGTAAGACGCGGAGGAAAAAACCCAAAAAAACCTCCAGTTGAACCCTACTAATTGCAAATAGGTCCTGTGACTGGTTATAGCTTTGAGCTGTTTCTGTTAATGAACACAATTTAATGTCAAAGGAGAATCTATATATAAATATAGCTACTTCTTTTCTGTTTACTGAGTCGTGCCTAAAAAGGTGAATATAAAATATAAAGAGGCATAACACTTGGTGTCCAGTACCCTTTTCTTTTTCTCCACACTTTTATATTTTTTTATATCTTCACTTCTTTTCATCCCTGTTTATTTCCTATTCCCCACACTCACATTCACCCGGACACAAAGACGATGAAACGAGCGGATCTGAAGATGGCAGAAGTTCCTGCCTTTTCGTTGTCAGACCCAGTGCACCCCCGGCTGTTTCAAGGAAAAAGGGCGAAGAGGAAGCTACGTGCTATTTAAGTTATAGACTTTCTCCCTCAGTTATTTTTAAAATAAGAGAAATATAATACGTGAATTGTCCAATTTCCGTAGAGCTAGTGAATAGAAAATAACTAGATCTGTTTTTTTAGCACCGCGTCTTACTACCCTTTTGGGTTATACGCCAATGTTATACTGCGTCAGGAATGACTTAAGTTGGATTTATAGAGTTTCCGCATTTGCGTGTGAGGATAGTGGAAAATCAATTAGGAAATGCCACCCTCATTAGATCTGACTGAGAGTGAACCTCGATCTCACTTTCTTTGGCATTTTTTGTGGCCCACTGGCTCATGAAAAACTTAAAATTATCACAAAGTAAAAATGGCAAAAAAAAAAAATATATATATACTACATAATAAAATAATAAAATAAATATGTATTTTAGTTTCGTATTTTACATTACTTTATAAACGATTTTTTCTTTTTACGTACAAAAATAATTACATTTTTACTGTACACATCTGTACTTTTCTTTTAGAATCGCCTTTTGTTACCTAAATACTTTTTGAATAACCACCCTCTGTATGCCCGATCGGGATTAAAATCCTGATCTCCGTATCATCAGAAGTCAAATGTATTTTGAAGAAGCAAATGACAAATCTAGTAGACAAAACAAATCACGCTACTTACTGTTATGGCAGATCTAAATATAGGACAAAAACAACAGAAAACATACTTCAAGAAAAATCCGAAATTTCACTTGTCAGAGACATTCCTAAATCTCAGTGTGATTATATCTTTTAACAGAAGGAAATGTGAGTTAATATCCGTATTTTTTTAAGCATTTTTTAATTTTTCGCACCCCTCGAGTAAAGAAAGTATTGTGTTCGTCAACAAAATACGAGCTTGAGATTTTGAAGGATATAAAAGTTTTATGACCCCCTGAACTCTAAGTATTTCTCTCCCTTGCCATCTACGAGTATCTGTCCGTCAATGGGATTAGAGCCGAAACCATTTTACCGATTGGTCTTATACTTGGTATTTAGAGTTTTCACAAGGTTCGTCAGAGCTGTTTTGGAACGATCCAACCAGCCCAAAATCTAAGTGTAGTTTACTTAAGGGCGAATAGAGAAAATAGAGATTTCTCAAAATCCGCTCTATTATAATTAAATACAGTATATAGACACTGTTTAACACCACAAACAAAATCAATATTCCTATTTTATCTTTAAAATTACTTTGAGGGTACTTTACATTGGCGGAAATTTCCAATTTTGATAATATTTCCGCATTAAAATAAAATGAAGCAACCTATCGTGGCAAAGTTGAAGTCTTATAAAAAAACACTTTATTTGAAATAGATCTTTAGAGAAACAATAATTTTGGAGCTATAAAAAACTATCTTTTTTAAATTTAGGTCTGGTCAATAGATTGTTAAGCTCTTTGGTGAACAGAGATGTTATTTTTTTCTCAATATACTTTTTTAACAGTGAATAATATTTAAGATACCATATTTTACGAGTCTGAGTAATTATCTTAATTTTTAGTCAAAGGAGACACACATTTTTTACTCTAAGCCATACCATTTATTTTTTATACCCAATAACAATTTTTGGCCAAAATAAACCAATATTTATCCAGTAGGTGCATTGGTTTGATTGTTCAAACTTAGTGATATGAATGGTTTCTTAATATCTGTCGCGAACGTAATTATATTTTAAAATAAACTATTTGAACGAAATCAAAAGTTCCGCTAAACTTTTGTGATACTCCTTACAAATATTTAACAAACTTGTTGATAATACTATGTTTAGAGGCGATATTAAACTAAACGTTTCTTCCGAAGAAATATTCGTTTATTTTGTTAAAAAAAATTCTTTTTGTAGTAACTGTAAAAATACAGACCTATGCACGTGCTTCTTTCCATACAATCTTAAGGAGAGCAATGAGCTTAAAAAAATACTTTATGAGAATATCACACACTATTGATTGTTTTTTATAAAGTCATTGTGTATCACCAAATTACAGAATATGCAATCATTTTCCACAGAGCCAGTACTGATAGCCAAATAAAATTCAACTAGGTAAAACGTGACAAGCTGAACACAGTAATAAAACCAAAGACTTTCGGAAGTACGCTTTAAGTTGCTACCACTGAGCCATCCTGATTGGTATCGTATGCGGAGCCATCCAATAGCTTGACCAGCTACCACAACTATTAGACACAGGTGACCTGGCGGTCTAGGGGTAATGTGTAAGTCAGACTTCTGTGCTGGCGGCCGGGGTTCAATCCTCGGTCCCGGCACAGATTTATCTGATTTCCAAACCCTTCCTTCACCTATGACAAGATGTGTATTAATCACAACTTGTGAATGTGTGGAATGCCAGGCCCACACCGTGGTTCGGATTCCACGTTAAATTGTAGGTCCTCCATTTCATCTCACAATCACCCTACCATTACACATTAGCGTAAGTAGGTATAACCCGAACGGGTAGTAAGACGCGGTGCTAGTAATAATAATATTAGACTCAGCCCAACAACTAGTGTGGTAGTACTACTGTTTTCTCACATCCTCTCTACATAACTACTAGTGTATTTGAAGGATACAAGGGAAAAGGGGTAACATCACGCTAAACAAATTTTCCAGGAAAACCTTTATACATCAAACCCCCATAAGGTCCCCAGTAAAATAAAATAAAAAATATATATTTAAATATGACTGAGACCTCTTTTAAACATAATCGAAAGTGTATTATAAAAGTCTCATGATAGTCTAACAGATGACATTGAGAGCTCAATTTGGATTTAAATGGATTTTTACCTCCTTTACTTTAATTTAGGTTAACCACCTAATTCTTACCTCTTTAATTATGTCGTTTATAACTTTGCTGACAGAGATTATAATTTTTTTAAATATTAATTTTTAAAACTGTGATGAATTAGTTGTATTTATTACCAAAGGATTTGACTTTTCATTTCTAAATATACTTTATATTGGAACATTAACTAAAAGGTACAACTTAACCTAAAATGATACAATTTAATAATGCAGACACAATGTAGTAGGATTTTGGTATGGGGAGACATTTAGAAGATACAAAAGTATTTTTTGTGGTATGAATTGATCATATTTTATTGTATTATAAGTGTTATTTTATAGGTATTGATAATATCCACCAAAAGTGGCATATATAGAGCATATGACTTTGACCATTACATATTTGAAAGCTATTTTACTAGGGCTTGTAACTGTAAACGCAAATACAAGTACACTTACTTCAACTCACCTCTATCTGATGATATCTCTTACTAATAATAATATGTGAGGAGGGTGAGTCAGTGGGTTTAGGAAACATTGGAGATGTAAAAATCAAAATTGTAGATAGGTTTCAAAATGACCCCCAATGCATTCAACCATAATTCGAACTCCGACCTCCCCATCATTGGAAATCCAGTATAGTGTGTCGTTTATGCCTTAGACCAGAGTTGGGCAACAATTTTTTTTCAATGTAGCCCCAAGTTTGGCAAATTAGAAGTACAAATTATCCACAACACGTAAAAATAGTGAAATTAGGCTGCTCATTCGAAAATTTAAAACAACACACAGTTTTTGAAGACGTTAATTCAAAACATGCTCACCTTGTTCACTAAGTTGCAAGTATCTCAAACAAAAAATGATAAAAATTGTTCAAACTGAAAATGTAAAACAATTTAATGAGAAATTTGACAATCCTTTTGTGTGAAGGCAGAAATGAAACGAAATTTTTGGAAAGTAAGTGAAGAGGAGTATTAGATGGCAGTCTACTAATTCAGAAAGTGGAATGCTTCAAATTATATGCAGGAAATATCCAATTATAACTAGCACATGGCGTCAGATAAAATTTGAATTTACCGTGAGAGCTGGCAACTTCATATTCGTCACATTTTTATGGACAATTCGCCACATGTGGTGATTGGTAACATGGATACAGCAAACCAATATTAGAAAATATAGCTAAACACTAATTCGAGCTAGAAATAAATGGTACGGTGCAATACACAGAGTTTTTTTTTAATCTATTTTGTCTTAATATAGACACATCTACTAAAGGCCCGTAAGATTTGTGAAACGAAACAATATACATTGTTGCAGAAACACACTACCAAAGAGCATAAATGAAAAATATACACTTTTGTAAAAGCACTAATAAAAGAGGAACATCTTTGTCAGCCAATGATTATAACATTCAATTTCAACTTTCAACGCTCCATAAAAAATATATATTTGTGTGTAGCTCAGAAACTATTAGCTTAGTAAAAATATAATTCAACCAAAATATCTAAATGTTGAATAATACTACATTTTTACAATTATAAGATATTTAGTATTTCAACTAGTGGCGGAGGGATGACCAAATTTAGAAATATTTGATTATTTTAAGACCCTTAAAGTAATTTTCATAGAAAATTGATAGTTGCCAACTTATTTGTAATGTTGGATACAAAAGTAATCAAAATCATTGGATCATATTTTATAGAAATTGATTATTTCTTTTTGTCCTGTAGTAAGCTATTCTTAATTTTAGGGTTAGGTATCTAAATCCAAAAACCCCATGAGGGAGCTTTATTAAAACCATAGATAACAAGTTTTAGTGCGATCAGTAAAATCTTTATTCTCAAGGACGAGATACACACACAAACAAAGAGACAGCATGACGAAAACCCCTTTTTAGGTTTAAGGGGGTCATGAAACGTCTACATAACAAAACATAATTTCACCAGTACTTTATAATAACCTCAGTAGGTAGCAATGGCTATAGTGCAATGGTTCTCAAAGGGTATGCCGCATAAATTCCCTAGAAGTATCGTGAATTTCTCGACACTATAATAATATTGGTAAAAAAAAAATCAATTTCATTCAATACTGAGTTTTAAAAAGAAGTAAAAGGAAAATGTAATAAAGTTTCAAACATTAATTTCTAGAGAATTTAATTGCTTACAATCAAATAGTTGAAATCCATTTCGGTGACCAAGTGGTCTAACGCGCAACTATTACAGTAGATTTGACTGCGGATGACGTGGTACTAATCTCGGTCAGGTGTACTGAGGGTGGATTTTCCAATATGGATTTCGTCTCTACCTCAACGCAAATGAGGGTACAATTCCCTTACATATAACCTTCCTTATCCCTAAAAACATCAGCGTAATTGGTACATAAGCGTATAATCAAAATGGGTAGTAAGACATGGTGTTAAAAAAATGAAAAAATAACGATAATACGGTTGTTTCTTACACAAAAGTACAATTCGTGGTCGAATAGAGAAGTACCCCGTAGTGTTAGTGTTTGTTACCAGCTTGCGCATTCAGTGTGCAGCGAGGACTTACGATAAATAATAGTGTGTCATGAGTAAAAATAAATAAATATAATATTGAGTGCCTTTATTTTAAAGTCGTAAGGGAGTTCCGTGAATTAGTGTGTCTAGACTAGAGCTCGGGTGATTCCCCGGCTAGCTCAATTAGTAGAGAATTTTCCCGCTAATGGCGTTCAAAATTCTGAGTTTTTTAAAAAATATTTCATTGTTTCGGGGGTGGGGAGAGAGGGGGTGAAACAATCGGTACTAATAAAACAGTTTTAACAAATTTTGGGTTCAAAACGAAAATTATCTACGATTTTATTCATATTTTAATTGATATTAAAAATAAATTGAATGTGCTCATTGATGTTTTGTTAGTAATAAAATTTAAATAGGTATGATTTTTTTTT
>CABFOV010003982.1:0-15488 GCA_902141375.1 Timema poppense | reverse complement strand
ACAAAAAAACCAACCCAACCCCCCCCCCCCAACAACTATGATGACCCAAAAGAGTCTTTCGAGTGCTTGACAGTCGGCTAGCCTGAGGTTCACTCTCCAAACGGCATCACGCACAAAGAGTTATACAAGTTCAACACACCCTTCATATTAAATGGAGTGCTCTTAAAATCGAAACACAAACACGTTTAAAGCGAAATATTATCCATCGTGGCTATGGTACACTTCAAGGACAAAGCCACGTACTCTACGCAGCTGGAATTTTGATGAGGACACTTGTCAGATTAAAATTAAATTATAAACGAGAAAATATTTAAAACAAGCTAATGAAAAAATATATATATTTTCATCTTTGTTAAATACCATACACTACCATTCATAGTTTAGAAATATTTTATCTTATAACTTTAGAATGAGAGTAAAATTTTTATACCAGACTCAAGGTGCGCGCGCAAGGTTTGTGAGGTTGGGTAAAGGGGACAGGAGATAAGTGGCGTGAGGGCGTTTTTTTGGTGTCATTGTTTCTCACTACCCGTTTGGGTTAGATGATTATGCAAATTACGCTAATGTGTTAACGATGAGTAATCTAGAATTTATAGAAAATAGATTCACATTTGAGTGGAGGGATTGTGTAGAAATATTCAGAAAAAAACATCAGTACACCCAACCGGGATTTGATCCTCGATCTTCCATCACCATTATTCCAGTCTGTTGGAGAGTATGACGCCTTGGAGCATCCAGGAGGCTCTAATTAGAAGAGAGATAAGGAAATTATAGTAAATAGACCTACATATATATAAAGGGAGAGGGGGAAATCTTTGAGAATGATCAACTCTCAGTGAGATTAACCAGGATTCGAACACAGACCTTATCGTGATCATAAAGCAAGACTAGATGAGACTGACATTTGGTCCGTACGTCCATCAATGTCGGTAGGGGTGTTTCTTTCATAATGGTCATTGTTTGGCCTTAATCGAAAACTACACCCGGGAATATAATCTAAGCCAATAAGAGATCAGGGAAGCTGGGTATAGAGCTAAAACCTCAGGGTTAGGTGAGTGGTTAAAACCTCTACCTTATCATTGGTGCCGGAACCGACTGAGTTACTTTCAGAGCGGACAAAGTATACTAATTGGTGTGTTGCGTCCTTAAAGACATCTCTCTAAGATTTAAATACCCTTTTTCATTTAAAAAATATAAACTTCACGTCTTTTCATGGAGATTAATAAGAACAATAAACATAATGTGAAACTTATTGTTATGTTTTAATTAATGTTAAGATTTACATTTTTGCATACTGGTAGCTTAAAATATTAGCATAATTCTGATCTCAAACAGTTTTATATTTATTTGCTTCGATGAGTATAAATTTTATAATTTTTATCAATAAACCTAGATACACTAACTTAATTGACTTTATATAACACACATAATTACGGGGTTCATACATATTAGTTAGTTTTAGATCTGACTGTCGTAATTATATTAGAAATAACTTGTGTTAAATTATATTCAAAGATTCTTGTGAACCACTTATATGATTAATGGCAGCGTATAGAAACCGTGATAATATCGTAAAGTGCGGATAACACTTTTATTTTCAAATAACCTTTATATCACGCCATTATTAACGGAGAGATAACCCGCTTCGGTGGCCGCATGGTCCAAGGCGTCACTCTCGCAATAGATTAGACTGCTGATGATGGAAATATCGGAGATCGGGAATAACGGCCGGGTGTATTGAGGGTGTTTTTTTTTCTCCCTAAATTGATATCCATTCTACCTCCACAAAAGGGTGAATACACTTCCCCTAAATTTAACTTTCCTATACCGGGATTCACTAGAACAATTAATAATGTTTTTATAGAGATAAACCTCGGTAAAACAGGCAGCTGTAGATTCATTTTAATTTTAAATGGTATTTTACAGATCAATAACAGTGACATTTCTTTAAGCTTGTTAGTTTTAAATTTATTTTTACGTGTACCTTTTTTATAACCATTTGACAATATTTAATAGAATTTTTTAAAATTCTTTCTAGTGTTGCGTCTTATTAACCTTTAGTGTCATACGTCTATGCATTAGTTACATTAATGGGTTAGGGATAAGGAGGGTTTAATTTAGAGGAAATGTAGCCACATTAGCATAGAGGGAAAGTGGAAAATCATTTAGGAAAACTACCTTCATTGCACCCGACTGGGATCGAACCCCGATCTCACCGTCTTGGGCAGTCTAGTATAACACGAAATTAGCACGTTAGACCACGCGGCCACCGAAGCGGGTAAATTGTTTTAATTTATTTTCTTACTGTACACTCCATTTACCCTGAAAGGTATTACTCTTACCTTGATAGATTACATTATGGAGATATATTATATGATACGACATAGTGGAACAAATCAAGGTAAATGGAGGGTTCATTATTTTTTGTATTTATATTTTATAATAGATTTCTCTTTACATTTTTGAGTTTTTTATTAGGTGTTTTTTGATAAACAGGTGATGTTATTAAATGTCATAGATGTTGGTACAGTACAATTAATCAGATTTAGATATGCATGAGTCCATCAGTTTCTCCCATTTCAAACGCAGTAGCTCTTCTTCCGAAAACTCCGGGTAAAGCCACTCCGGTAATTGAACCAATCCTGAATAGAGAGCGAAGACCATCATGGATAAAGTAGCTACCATGACTCCAACCACCTATTGAAGGGCGTTAAAATATAATCAAACATCTGAAATTAAATTTAACAAATATAAAATAATACATTTGAATGGTAAGAAAAGTTGTACGTACATTTTAATTTTCTTGATATCGCGTCTTACTACACGTTGGGCTTATACGTTTTTGTAATAATTATACTGATGATTTTTAGGGATTATAAAGGTTATATTCAGAGGAAGTGTACCCATATTTGAGTGAAAGCAGGGTGCACAAAGATTTTAGGAAAAATCTCCCTCAATAGAACCAACTGAGATTCGAATCTTGATCTCCCCATCATCAGCAGTTTAGTATAACATGAGTTTAGCGCGTTAGTTCATGCGGTCACCAAAGCGGTTTGTACATTACTTAAGATAAAGCACTAGAATATTATTGTTTATTTTTGAAATATTAACTTGATTGTTTGACATATTATGTAGAAGCAGTTTAAAAAAAATCCACTACCAACCGAGAAATAATTAAGAAAATAAAGGTTCAAAAATATTTGAGAACTTTGCATTTTTCTCAAGTATTTACTGTCAAAGAATAGAGAAAAGTAAGAATAAACTGTAATTATGTAACATGAATTAATATCTAGTTATGGTATTACATAGCTTTAAAAATTTCTAATTTAATTTAATGAAACAACCATTTTTAATCAAAAAAATAAAATAAAATTTATCTTGATGCACAATTATTTATGAGCGTTGCTAAATTAGTTTGAAATTGTGTGATTGGTAGATTTTAAAAATAATATTTACTTTCAAAATGACTAAACATTAGCTTTTTAATTTCGATTATATTAAAATTATTTATTAGCTATTGAATTAAATGAATAACAACAAAATAGGTATAAATAATATATTTTATTGTTCAATTTTATTAAAGTTGCCATTTTAGAATAATTCTTTGGTAAATTCGATTTTTTTTGGGAGTTTAATTTTTTGCGTATAGTTTATAAACTTTAAAATCGCCGTAGCACTTCGGTTGAAAAACGCTTCCCTAGACTAGGCAGCCAACGAAGCGGATAAAGATTGGTATTGCTGAAAGGCTCGGTTGTAGAGAATTGGCACACTAATTCTAAGGTTGCTGGTTAAACTACCAGGTCTATTATTCTATTCAATTATCTTTATTTTAATGGATTAAATAGCCATGCTATTACAGTTGTTAAATATGAATATAGCTGCAACTAAATATCATATTCTTTAAATTGAAAAATCAAACTTTGACACGGTAATCAAATCCGGGACCTTTGACTTAGTATGCTAATGTTTTTAAAACTGAGCTATAAAGGTCTTGATTTTAATTAAAAACACCTGGTCAAAGTTACTTCTAGTCTTTACCTGGTGCCTCCTGCGGTTGGGGAACGGGTCCATTTCTTCGCGAGGGATCTTTAAACCTTCCATCTTTATGTCTCCGGGGAAATATTCCTTGATGACCCTCTCCACGAATTTGACCAGGTTCCCACACTTCTTTAGGTGCTTTTGTAGTGCCACGGATGGTAAAGGAGCCTTTAAAAGGGGCGCCAGGTGGGCGAAAACTACGGCGTCTAGGGAAGTGGGAGAGCCCCCCAGGAAGAATGCCTGGGTACCGAGGTGTGTTGACAGGGCGTTCAGACACTTCATGGCGGAGGCCAAGGAGCTTTCGGCGTGGCTACCGTACTGGACGTTGGGACAAAGATGAGAATTTAGTAACGTTTGTTTAGTCAATTGCAGCAGGAACATGGACAGTGAACGTAAGAGAGACTGGGAAAGGGGAGGCCATGGGAGTTAAGTTTGTGAGGAGTACGTTAGCTGTCATGAGGATAAACAAGATTAGTAATCAAATTATCCGAGGAAGAGATGAGGTACATGGAATACATGAGATAGTAGAGGAAGCAAGACTGAGATGGTTTGGGCATGTAATGAGGTTTGAAAAGGAGAGGGTGCCAAAGAAAATGTTGGAAATGAAGTATGTAGGAAAAATACCACAAGAGAGGCCAAGAAAGAGATGGGAGGAGCAGATAGCAGAAATTATTCAAGTGAGAGAGGAGACGAATGGAAAAAGTTAAAGGAGGAAGTATAGTGACAGGATTGAGGAAGATGGAGGCATTTTAATAAATTGACCTGGCTACAGACTGGAAACAGTTGAATATGATGATGATGGTGTTTAGTCAATTGGCATAATGCTTCCTAGTGTGCAACCATACCACGCGACTACACCCTAGCGAGAGAGACGTATAAATAAATACATCGCATGACGTTCTGGCGTCCTGTTCGCGGCGGTTTTTGTCCTGATGACTAGCTCTCAAGAATAGCCCTGGCCCTTGTTAATCCAAGATTAGTTATTCTTTGTCTTTAATAGCATATTATTTATGAATAATTTAAAGTTAAGGATTATTTTCAGACAAAATTAAGACAATGTTGTTATGCGCAACGGTGGGGGCACAGTATACATGTCAAGATAATTGAGTTTATGTTTTCCGGTGACGTGGAGGCTACGGTTTGAATCCCATTTTGAAGTATTGATTTTATTATTTTCCAAATTATTTTTTAATCTCCCTCTACAAAAATTCTATCAAATTTACTCCATATTCTACATGTTGCTCATTCCTAAAACATTAGTGTGGTGTATATGAATATACGAACAGCCTTAACTTTTAATAAGACGAGGTTAATGAAAACGTATTATCTCATCAGAATTATTGTTTCTTGGGAAAATTTGCATATAGCTAATCGTAGTGTTTAAAATAGATAGATTGTCAGAAATATTGAGGAAATGATAAAGCAGACACACATGTTTGTCATTTATTTTCTTTTATTTACTCGTCTTATTACTCACCCTGAATATATTCATTTAATTACACTAAAGGTGCAGGAATGAGAAAGGAATGATGTTAGAAGACATGTATATTCATTCACGTGCAAGGAGATGGGAGAAAAAAAAATTCACCGTGGTCAGGATTTGAGCCCCGACCTACTCATCACTGATCATATAAGTATACCTGGAGAATGATGTATTTGACCTCTCTATTATCAATATAGATAGTTTGTTTTTAAATAATAATACTAGCAAGGACACCATACTATAAGCTAACCTTATTCTTGAGTAATCGTTGTACATCTCTCTTATAACTCCATGGGTAATATAGTTTTCTAGGCCAACTTAGGCTGCTGAAATAGCTTTCCCACGTCACTTCGTTATAGTTGATATCGTCCAGCCACCAATTATATTGCAAACCTGGGTACAGCTCTTCTTTTATAAGTTGGGTATACGCCTTCAATTGGGTCTTTTGTTTTAAGCTAAGATTTAAGTCCGTGTTGTATTTAAGTTTCATCAAGTAGGAGATTATCTTCGTACTGTCAGTAAAACTACTATCCTCATGCGAAAAATATGGTAACTTCCCTGTCGTAGCGTTTCCAAAGTATTCGATGACGTAGACTTGAAGAGGGGCCTCGGAAAATTTGGCATAGGCCAGTATTAGTAAAGAATGGATATCGAATGATGGTAGGCCCCAACGGCCTTTATATACTTCTAGTTTCATCGGATAGAGTGATGTGATTTTAGGCTTGGTTTCAAAATTGAAATACAAAGATCTTTTAGCCTTCTATTGGTTAGTAATCAATTAAAATTTCCAAGTAACTTAGGCTACTTACAATATGTTTGATTTTACATTTTTAATGGGAATCTTTAGAGCACAAATAAACTAACTTCATTCAAAACTATTTTGATTTGAAATAATTTTGGAGGATCATTTCACAACAAATTTTGCCTCATTAACTATCTTAATATTGTTGCTATGGAATTTCCTAACAATTCTCTCAAACACTTTGATAAATTATTTTAATCTATACACCCATTTTCTTAAAAATGTACTCCTCAAGTTATGTGATCTGCAGCTGTTATTTTGAATAGATAATATCAATACTTTTAGAATACTTACGTATGTACGTACATACATACATACATACATACATACATACATACATACATACATACATACTATACATACATACATACATACATACATGCATACATTCATACATACATACATACATACATACATACATACATACATACATACATACATACATACGTACATATTTACGTACATACATACATACATACATACATACATACATACATACATACATACATACATACATACATACATAATCGCGTCATTCCCTTACGAGGTAGGCAAGAAACTGAGCCGATAGCTCAAAAAAAAAACCCGTACTTAAGATTCGTATGAACACCTACGATATAAGAACGATAATAGTGTACGGCCTATTTCTCAGAAACTATGCATAATAACAACATCCGGTTTATCTATATTATATATAACTTGTTAATTTAAAATCAAATATGTTAATACAAAAGTTACAAGTTAATATGTACTTTATTACAATAATACGTAATTTCAATTAAGTTAAAATTAATTAAAACATGAAATACATACAAGAAAATAGTTTTGAAGTTATCGTATTATTATAGAGAATAAATTAATATTCCACCATACACGACACATATTTTTTTTGGGTGCATTATCTATCCTTCCATCTTTCTATTAGCCCCACTACTCCCCCGTACCTCTAACTATTTTGATCCTGTTCAGGAAGAACCATTAACTTGACACTATATGTATGTCCCCTCCAAACTTTATTTATTGAAAATGTCCTATGTGATCTATTAGCATAATCTATGTTAAAATTATTTTATAAGGTAGGCTTGATTCTGTTTGGATTAAAAATAATTTGATTAGATACATATTTATATAACAATGGTTTTGTAAGATAAGATGAAAATACTTTTATTCGTGTCTTATAGGCTTACATGACCTTGTCGTACTTAGAGCAGGATTAATTTTGAAGAGATTAAGATGCGATGGTGCAGCCAGAAATTTACTTTAGCAGAGGGTGGTTATGAGTGTCAAAGTTATTATTTCAGAATCATGAAAATATCACATTATTTTAGTTTAAGGCTTAGTTTAAAAAAAAGACAAACACATGTATATTATACAGGATATTAATGGTATTAAATGGTATGGAGCTGCGCACGGAATTTCTCGCTCTATTGTTTAAAAATGTAGATATTTACCCAAAACTCGTAATTTATGTGAAACGAAATAATATTCACTATCAATCACAAGTATAAGGAAAAAAACATACATGTTTTGAGAGACTTACTTATACTTAATTACTTTATGGCTTTGGAGAATTATTGCGTTAAAACTTAAGTAGTATCTCTTTACAACTAAAGCTCACAAAATTGTATTAATATATTTGCCAATATATCAGAAACTGTTGGTTTTATAAAAATATATTCCATATGTTTTATTAAATTTTTAATAGTAATACAATTTTACAATGATAAGTTATTTATTATCTCAAATAGTTGTGGAGATACGTAAATTTCAGCTTCTGTAAAGTATCCAAAAATGTCATTTTCACGGGTAAATGAAAATTATCAGTTTATTTATTATCCTAATCAACGCCTAGATACGAATTTTAATCAAAATCGTTAGAGCCAATTTTGAGAAAATTAATTTTTTTATTTTTTCTCCCTTTATTAACCTACTCTCAATTTTAAGTTCAAACAGACACACAGACAGACATCATTGTAAAGACCACTTTTTAGGCTTCGGGGGGTCATGAAACGTTGGCATCCATTAACATTTCAGGTAAGGTTGTTTTTACGGTCGCAATACTTTACCTTTAGTTGTCAAAAAGTTAAAAAATATATATATTTGCGTATAGCTTGAAAGTTATTGGTTTTATAAACATATTCTTTGATTAAAATATTTGTATTATAAATAGATCTACATATTTGTAATGATAAGTAATTTCATTTCTCAAATAGTTTAGGAGAAATGATACAAAATGAGAATTTACGCATCAGATCGGAAACCTTAAAGTCATTTTGCTGAAATATTGAGAGTAGCCATTTTGTTTGGAATATTTATAAATGTTTATAAATGAGATTTAATAAAAATGGTTTTAACCGTTTTTGAGAAAATCGACCTTTTCTCTTTTTGCTTTTCAGTAAACTACCATTAATTTTAGGTTTAGATATTTGTTTCCAAAAACCGCTTAGGGAAACCCTATATAAACACTATATACCAAGTTTTAGCCTGATCGGCAAAATAGTTTAGGCTATAGTTAGAGGTACAGACAGACAAACAAACAAACAGACAGACTGGGACCGAAATTCTAAAACATTTTTTCGGATTCGGGTGGTCATGAAACGTCAACATTCATCAAAATCTCGAGTTCAATTTTTTTTGACGATCATAATACTTTCTATACCTGTTAGATAGCGATAAAGTAAAAAGGGTACACAAGAGTAAGATAATGTTAATGATTTTACATACGCTAACCTCTAATTGTGTCGTTGGTAACTCCATTAGTAATAATAATAGTAATAATAGTGTTGTTAAACTCCAATAATATTAATAATGATAATAATTTAACACTACCCAAAACACATTTTATTGCCCTACAAGTTAGACCTATTCTTTTGTATTTTTGCCCCGCTGATTCAAAATATGGCATCAGTTTTACCCTATCAGCTATAGTTTTGGAGATACGGCATAGTAACCCTATATGCCGATTATCATCTCTCGTTCGTCAACATTTGAGGTCCTTAATAGCATGTGCTGCTATTTTGATATGATTTTGACAAATATTGCTCTTTTAATATTACATACTGTACTATTAATACAGCCACATATTATTAACTCTGTTTATTTCAACCTAAATACATTTGATAATATTTATTTATCAGTCAATTCACCATATCAGATATTTTGAGGCTAAATATAACATACTATTTAAACAACCACATATTACTAAATTCACTTATTTCTACCAAAGAGCATTATGAAACTTTTTTTTATCATTCATTTAACACATACAAATTTTCTTTTATAAGACTCTCTAGAATGAGAGATACCGGGACAGTCCCACTGAGGGTTCCAGCAATAATCTGCCATCATGTGGGTAGCCTACTTTCCTTGGTGACTGTCTTCCATAGTTTTTATGTCCTTATGCAATCTTTCTCCTTCACATCACCAAGGTTTCCTGGAAAACAATCTAAGTGTCTGTGCAGGTAATGCACCTTGGTACTAATATTACAGCCAATCTTATTAAAATTGGAAAGTATATCCTCTACTAATTCGGAGTAGATGCCTGCCTTATGATTGCCAAGTAAGTTATTGACAACTAGAACAAACGAAGACCAGACACAAGACTCAGTATTGTTTATTGAATCTATGAAATGTGAATCCCTTATTAGCTGTCTTATCTGGGTATCATCAAAAATCCCTGCTTTCAGTTTTTACATGCTCAGTCCAGGGAATTTACTTGATAAATAGCGAAAGCAAAAAACATCATTATTCAAAGCCTTCACAAATTGATTCATCAGTCCAAGCTTTATATGTAATGCTGGCAGAATTATTTGGGCTCTGTCAACCAGAGGTTCATTGATTACATTTTGTTCTCCAACTGCCATTTTTTTTTCTCAAAGGCCACTCTTTTCTTATTCAGTGGTCATGTTTGGCTCTGCTGTCCCAAAATCATTGTCACTTTCTACACTTCTGATAACTTTTATTTCATCATCAGACATTCTTGATTCACCACCCTCTGGCAGATCTGATAGTTGGTAGAAAGATGGAACGGGATTCTCATCTGAGCATGGATGAGGTTGTATTGATGAATCTAGGTCAGGATATGTCCCCTTGCTTCGATTATTTAGATTAATGCCCTTGATGTTGACAAGACCAAAATAACAGTCATCATGGTGGTTTTTAGATTCCCTCCAAACCATTGGTACCCCAAATTTCAAGCAGCTCCTCTTTCTACTTGTACATTTCCGCAGATGCTCCATGCACGTTTTAAATGCTATAAGTGGAGCACACAGCTTATCTTTGTCTCCAAACTGGACACCAAAATAACAAAGATATACTTTTTTCACAAATTCTGAAATAGGTTTTCTACTTTCTTTCATGGTGTACTCGCCACAAATGTAGCAAACATCTGGCTGGTTAGAGAAGCTTCATCGTAAGGAAGACATGGTGTCTACTCAAGCTTAAAATATAATAAAACCACATTTGATTATCTTCTTTTATATTCCCTGACATTAAAATCATAAATTGAAATATCACATACATATATCAGTGATTATTAATATGGATATTATTGCAGACGTAGTGAATAGAACATATATAAGCGTATAAGGTGGATATGATGGATATCTAAAATTATAGCGGATAGGGTAAAACTAATGCCATTTTTGAAATCAGTAGGTCAAATACACCAAAGAATAGCTCTAACTTCCAAAGCACCAAAGATTTTTTTTTTTTGCTGTGTAGTAATAATGGTGTCGATGAAAGTGTCTTAAAAATTATAGGTCCAAAACCCATAGAGGTAAAGGCAATTTTATACGTTTGTAATAAAAAATAAATTGTATGGTGCACCACACAGTCCTCCTCTCACTTTTATTTTGTAATATACATTTACTATAAAATTCTAAGATTTGTGAAACGAGATAATAGGTATACGCATTGTTGTGGAAACACTACACAAAATATCATAAATAAAATAATTTAAACTGTTACTTACTCTTTGGCATTATGAACTAGTCATAATGAAAAGTTAAGAGTAGGGCCAATTTTTAAGTAAAGTAGGTGTACAGTGTGCACATTATATTTAATTGAAGTAACATTTAAAAATGACAATTCTTCACAAACTCTGACCAACTTATTCTCAACCATTAGATTTTTTAAAGATATTTCTAATTTTGTTAAAGTCCTATCATCTAGATCAAACCGTGATTTTCGCTTTGGTTTTTCTATATTTTGTACAAAGTTATTGTGGTGCACTTATTTTAATTCTAGCCTACTTATATCATATATTTTAATAGTTTGCGCAAGTAGCGACTGCATAAGCTATGTCACTGAAAAAATCAAACAGAAATGGTAATATTTTTTTACTTTAAACCTCCTCCCCTTTATCACCACTATGCAATAATAGTCGGGAATGGTAACAAGAAAGTTATTTTATTCATATAACTAAATACATACAACTCAATGAGAAAGTGAGACAACATAAGCCATTAGGCGTCCAAAATATGTATATTAGAGGCAAACAATAGTTTGATTGGCCCAAAATCTCACCATACATTGTGAGGCGAATAGTCAAAAGTAATTTCTGACGTAATACAATACTCTCGCCCAAAATGGCGACACAAAACACACAACATAATCTATATTAAATTGTCCTTCAAGTTAATCTCAAAAAGTCCTGCCATAATAACAAATTAATCATCAAATGAAAGATCCAGGTAAAAATGGTAAATCAGGAATGCGATCCAGCAAATACACGTAAGAGTTACGTTACCCTAACTGACAGTCCACAAAGGACACACAATAACAGTAAAGTTTCATATAACCAATTTCCTCCTGACTGAATTTTATAATGTTAGACATATTAGGATCTATTCACAAAGATCATAATATTGAAAACTACGCCACTTAATGGCTTGCAAAATAAAAATATTAGTAAATAAAGCCAAGGCTCTGTGTAGCCTCATCGACTGGCGGCCCCTTCGTAGGCTAACAACTCATAAACTTTAAACACTTTCAACAATAATAAATAAGCACATGCATATAGTTCCCTAAAATATTAAAATAAGAACTGGCAAAAAACGCTACCAGGCTTAAATGACCTTCCTAATTGACGGTACCCAAAGGGTAAAAAACCTATCCATTAGTCGGATAAGAAAAGTTTAAAACTAAGAAACAGATTACAAAGGTCCCCCATAAGGGTCGTAATAAAAGGTGAACAAACGGTTTGAAATAACCGCCCAAATATATTATATATTATCATGGTTTTAACAGCCCAAAATTTACTAAGTCCATATAGTGCCAATAATTAATATAGTTTAAGTATTACTAGTCCAGAACAATAATTTTGAATGGAATATAACCTTTTAAGCCAAAAAGGAACTTTGATTAACATAACGTTTAAATCAGCATCTGGCAATGTCGCTCACCTTGTAGCCAATAAGTGATTTGTGTCTACAACACAGACACACCATCATTGGTTACCCTAAAAATAAGCCACGTGCTCTCGTGGTGTGGGAACAACAGGAGAGAGAGAGGGGTGGGGGCAGCCATGCGTCTAGAACATACTGTAATATGCTCCAAGTCATCAGAAGCGCGTGGAAGAAAAGTGCCGTCATGTGTTGTGGAGTTATAGTGTTTTGCTGAGACGGGTCAACTGGGGCCAGGATGGTGAGTGTGACAACCTATTATTGTTTATATGTTGTAACAAGGTTATACTTGGAAGAGAGATTTTTAAAATCTCGAGATGTTTATCCGAACCTTAAAACAGCCTCACTAACATTCTCCCTTCAAACCTATCCTCGCATACTCTCTTCGTTTCAACAACATCCATACACCGAGTCATACATGACCTTTTATTCTGAAAACTCTCAATGTTCCTCTTTTTCACACATTCATATACAATATTTAACCACGTCTTAATTTACTTTTAATTTCCTTTTAGTTCATAATACTACTAGCTTAGATATATTAAAATTGCAAAAATACCTTTTACATTATTAAAGTTGATATTTTGACACATCTGGTCTTCTAGGGTGAGCTAAAAACCTATCCTGGAGACCTAAAGTGTGTTTCAAATTATATATAGATTAAGTGAATAGTTTATTCCACAAAGACATGGAAGTCACATTAATCCTTAAAAGTAAAAGAGTTGCATAAAAATTCACCCTGAATGTCTTAGTGGTGGCCTGAAATTGTTGTAGTATTTTTATTAATTACTTTTACTTCTACTTTAGATTACAAGGTTATTATATACTTATTTGAAAGGGCAAAGAATTAAGATGGTATTTTAGAAAGAAAAAAAACTAGATTGGAGAGGGTATAGGAAAATAATCTTGAAATAAAATCACATTTGTGCAAGTCACTTATAGTGCTCCAGGAGAACTCTAAAATAAACTACTTTAATACAGAAATCTGCAAGGATGTTGAGTACATTATCATCCATCAATAAAATATTAAAAGTAAACAAATATAACACTGTCACCTAAACTTTTGGCGTTGGAATAAAAACGTGTTGTGATACATCCCGACCATAAGACAAGTCATTGACCCTTCTCGGTAGCGAGCTATATTCATGTTGAGCAAGACTGCTGAGGACGGCAATATCGATGTACAAATCTCAGTCGGGTGACCTAGGGGTGGTATTTAATAAATAGTTTCCCACTCTCCCTCCATGCAAATGCGGGTTAACCTCCTTTAAATTCAACCTTCCCAATGATTACCTATTAGCGTAATTAGTACTTAAGCATACAACCCGAACTGGTAGTAATACGCGGTGCTAAAAAAAGTGTCTGCCTTCAGTAAAGAAAACTTAAAGTTCTTTATATAAATGCACTTAAGGTTATTTTATAAATACATATCCTACTATGCTTTTATTTAAAAAAGAGAAAACTTACAACTGAAACCCTTGGTCTTAAATATCTACAACTAAAAAAAAATATCTTTACTAAAGAGCTAAGAAAATATTGAATCTAAAAAAAAATATATTTACTAAAGAGCTAAGAAAATATTGAATTTTAATTTCAATAATGGTTTCTCTACCATACATATCTTTCATTCCGGCAGACTACATTGTTTGTGTTTATCAGGTTGAATGTTTGACACATAATTGGTTTCTAGCTTGATGGAAGATATTTTCTCCACTTTAGTTAATAACATCCGTACACTTTGTAACGGGTTGGGGAAATATGAATGTTACGCTAATGTTAGTTAGTGAGACAATATACATTGACAAATTTATTTCCCTCCTTTTTATAAATTTATAAAAACATTTCATTTTCCTGATAAAAATATACGCATTGAAATTCAAAATTATATTTAAATTACTCGAGGGAAAAATATTTACTCTAAAAATGTGAACAGATTAGTCGTAACAAAATATATCTTTATTTTGAACTAGTAGAAGTACTTATTTTATTTGATTCAAAAATAAAGAAAATCTCTTCCTTTTAGCTATTACGACCAGTTTTAAATAAAGGTAAAAAAAAATCAAGTAAAAAACTTGAAATTCCGGCTTCGGGGTATACATATTTGTGCACAAAGACAATTAATTTTAAAATTTCAGACCTCAGCTTACGGTAGATATCGCGCAATGCTCACAACAGACTAACAAACTATTTTATTAATATAGATTACATATACGTTTATAAAACTATATTCAATAAAGTTTAAACATATGGTGGTGTTATTTATGTTAACGTTTTTTATATTTAGGTATATTATATCAAAAAATCATTTTAATATTTTAATTTCTATACGTTCTGATATTTTAAATTTATTTTGATTATGTTTGATTCCATAATCTTTAAATGAAATACCATGGTCGAATATTTGGCTGGAGAAAAAATAAACGTGCGATTTTTAGCAATCCTTATCGTAGCTATGATTAAAATCGATTATTAATCGGAAGCGATGCTAGCGTGATCTGTACCTTGTAGTTAGTCAGGTGAACTAGATTTAATGTTATTTTAAGAACACCTGATTTATTTGCGGCCATTTAAAAGTATATATGACGTTTATAGTTTTAAGGCTGATTGACTTTATGACATAGTATTGTTTTCTTGTAAATATTTATGTTCCTATGTATTTATCTGGTCTATTATATTGTTGTTAAATTTGATTACATTTAATATTTACTATTGGGATTTCTTCAAATAAGCTTAATTTTATGTCCGTGCCTAAATGTAACAC